>SMLS01069027.1:0-10376 GCA_004785975.1 Popillia japonica
CCCTTCTCGAAATCAATAGAAGCCCAACACTCTCTTGCTTTGGTTACATCTAGACAAAATTTTACGTCAAATTGAGACAGATACGAAAAATTTTTTGCAAAATGGGCCAAAAACAGCTGAAGCATCACGATCTAGAAGATCAAGATGGTTGGAACGGCCTTCTCACCATGAAATGTTTAAGGCAAGCATATTTTACGAGCCAGAAACAAAGCTCCAAACGATGAAGTGGAAGCATTTAGGTTGGTCGAAGTTCGAGAAGCTGCAGGCTCTAAAAAATTGGCCAAAAGGATCACAAATTATGATGCAATTCTGGATTTAGAGCTATCTCACAGATTTAGCCCTATTTTGTTCGTAACCAAGAAAAATTTTTAGGAGAGGAGGGTGGTAAGTCATTGGTGTTGGTTGGATCCCAACAAAATTCCTATTAGACACATTTTTATAAGGTTTTATCACCAGAACGCTAAAGATGAAGACCAATAATATGGTGGAAAAAGATACCTACAAACGATATCGACCACGTACACGTCTTTCCTTTTCAGCGGCTGAATTTGTGGCCACCACTCTATCTCATTCTTATTTCTCCCGTTCCTGATCGTAATATAAGTATTTCCGTTCCAAAGCTTCACCATCTCCTTACATACATTTAAACAAAATTAAAATTGTTATGTGCGGAATAAAAAAAAGTGTGTCAAAACGTGGCAATGGATTTGCAGAAATGCACAACCGCCCAACCTCTCCAAAAGAAATCCTAGAAGACCCAACACCAATATAGGATCCAGTCAAAAGAGCTGCTGATTTAAAAATGGTGACTCGATCCAGATTCCAGGAAATAACTCCTGCCGTAATCGCTGCTTACTGAACCTAACGGTAATGAAATCGATTAAAAACCACGAATTCACAACGCAGATAATCTTTATTCAGCCAATCCTGTTTCACAAAACAGCTATTAAAAAAAGAAAACATCGTTCTGCTAAAATCACCGAATCAGAAATATAAAATTTTGCAGCTAAAATTTTGATCAACACAACAAAAAAAAACATTTTTAACGAATTAAATTCGGCCAACTCCATTACGAGATTAATTTCGACCAACAGAAGCATTTCATAAAACATTTCGGGATAAAACGCGGAAAATTGTATTCACTTTATTTAACGTGTAATTTCGGTTATTTTTTTTTAACTTATCGTCCGATAGGATTTTATAAATTTGTAAATTTCGTATTTATTTTATTGAATGAAAGCTTCTGCGCAAGTTATTTTTATATTTTTACCTCAATTGTTTATAGAAATTTCCGATTTGAAACGAGGAGCAATCATATTCAGTGGGATTTAAAGTGAGATACGTATATCACTAGCGGCACTTCATCCATCAATATCCCGCCAAAAAACATAACATAAAACCATTAATTACGCAGCTATTTACATAAACTTGGCGTAAACGCGCTCCTTTACCGCATCGCCTTGATTAGCCGAATGATGTTGGATCATTTAACTAGATCGGAAAAATATACAGAGTTCTCAGCTAAGCACGCGTTAGTGTGTGGCTTGTACCGGGTGACCAGAAAAGAATGCGAAGTGATGGATCTAAAAGTAAAGTAAAGTAAAGTTTATTCCCAAAAGATCACGTAAACAGATATAGGGAAAGTCACATACAAACTTAAATCTTAACTTAGTGTAGACATAATAATATTAGTACTAGTAATGATAATAATAAACGTATACATAATGATACAATAATATTGATAATAATACTAGTAATAGTAGTTGCAATAATAACAATATGAATGAAGCTACCTAAAACTAAAAATTGAAGTATTCCTGTAGGGAATAAAAGGCATTCACCACTAAATAATCCCGTAGATGTTGTTTGAAACGTAAGCGGGTTAAAATTTTCCAATGATTAGGAATTTTATTATATATTTTGATAGCTAGAACCTGTGGGGACTGCTGAAATAAGGTTAATCTAGACCTAGGTGTGGCTGTATCATTTCTACGTCTGGTGTTATAATCATGTTTGTCTTTATTATGTTGAAATTTATTGAAATTATCATAAGCATAGAGAGCAAGCTCGAGAATGAAAATACAAGGGAAAGTTAATAATTTATAACTGATAAATGGTGGCTTACAAGACTCCGAGGGTTTTAGACCTGTTATACAACGGATAATACATTTTTGGCTAATAAAAATATCCTTAGACATGGTTGAATTTCCCCAAAATATGATTCCGTAAGAGAGTCTGCTGTGTACATAAGCATAATATACACCAATCATCTGTTGACGCGTTATGACCGTCCTTAAGTTTCGAAATAAAAAACAAATAGAGTTTAATTTGGGCAGGAGACTTTCACAGTGAGCCCTCCAGTTGAGAAACTGATCTAGGCACACTCCCAAAAATTTAGTAGAGTCTGCGACGGTGAGCTGTTTACCACCAAGTGACAAATCCAAATGAAAATCTGGTACGGTCTGAAGCTGATAGGGATGAAAACGTAAATAAATGCTTTTTTTATCATTAACAAGAAGCCTATTCGTAGAGAACCAATTATATGCATTACTCAGTAAGTAATTACAAGTTTCTTCTAAAACATCATTGTTTTTATCTGTTGCTAATAAGGCAACGTCATCTGCATATAAAGTAATTGAAACATTGTGGAATGCTAACGGAAAATCGTTGATAAAGAGTAAAAAAAGTACAGGACCTAAAATTGATCCTTGTGGAACTCCAACGTTATTAGACAAGGTTTCGGAAGGAAAACTTTCTACGGCAGCATTCTTGTTATACAAAATATTAATGTATTGAGTTCTGTTTCGTAAAAAAGACTCAATCCAATTTAAAGCATTCCCTCTGATCCCATAGGCTTGAAGTTTGTTTAAGAGAAGGTCGTGACAAACGCAATCAAACGCCTTACTCAAATCCAAAAACATTCCAACGGGATAGGTGCCGTTTTCAATAGAGGTCATAATTCCATTAATAAAAGAATTTAAAGCAGTGGAAGTAGAAAATCTCGAAAACTATTCGTCCTAGAGACTTGCGGAAAAAATATTTTACTAAAATGGTGGAAAATATTGGCAGATTTTCTAGATGGTCGCCATCTTACGCTTTTAAAGTGATTTTTCACTGAAATCCACCTACTAAATGTTTTTTTAACCTTCCCATGGGCGGGTGACCCTGAGCGGTCGCTCGGCTAAAAAGGCCTATTGTGCCCCCATATCGTTTAAGCCTTCCAGCCCAGTTGTACCTGTGAGAGAAAGTGTGCGAACTGGTCTAGAGGGCAGTCGGAAAGAAGATGCACGGGAGTTTCCTCCGCGTCTCCGCAGCTTCTACAATTAGGAGAGTTAGCTAAGCCCATGCGAAACAGGTGTTTGTTGAGTGTGCAGTGCCCAGTTAGGATGCCTGTTAGCATCCTTAACCTGGGCCTGCTCAGAGAGACGGCTTTACGGAGCCTATCGTGGTACGGATGAACCCCCGGCACTTTACAGTGTCTCATTCCAGGGAGTCCCCTCCAGTGGGACCGGCGTCTGACAGCGAGCTGTGTTCTGACGATAGCCTTGACGCAACCATAGGAACTCCCACACGTCGGTTCCGGACCTATGTGTAGTCGTTCACTGGCTGTTCTGGCTAGCCCGTCAACAATTTCATTCCCCTCTGATCTTGGAGTGACCCGGCACCCATCCCAGCGTCCCCAGTTGTTTCAGCTTGCAGGGCCTTGAGAGCACCTTGGCTGTCGGATAAGATTTCTACCACTTCATTCCCGTGCGAGGAGGTTAAGATTCCTTCCGCGCACGTTTGAATGGCTATAATTTCGGCCTGGAAAGCGGAGGGGGAGCACCTTAGGCTAATGGATTTACCATGTAGCGCTCCCTTGGGGTCACCGGTTCTGCCAGTGAGGCCCTTGCATCCACTAGATTTTAACCTGTGGGCCCCCAGGGCGGCCTCTGACCACAACGCCAGATGTAGCGGAGGGAAGCCTAGTATGGCCTCCACGGCCGCCGTCAGCGTCGAGGAGATGGCTCCCGTGATGCCCAGGCAGGCAATCCCCCCCGCAATGTTTTGCCAAACATTGCGGCCCAAAAGGATCTCATCGCTTTGTTTGTCACTTGTTCTAGGTGTGATTTGTACGTCAATTTGGCGTCCAAGATTACATCCAGATATTTCGCCTCGCCGGATATTGGTATCCTGGAGGCGAAGATGGTCGGGCACTGGAGGAGTCTGAGCACGACTTGCATCCTTTCGGATACCACGCCCCCAAACCTACTGCAGACCATGATGGTGATATCATCGGCATCGCCCTGTGCGTGGAGGCCCGCCGCCCGAAGATCGTGCAGCAGATCGTCCACCACTAGGCACCAGAGCAAGGAAGACCGCACTCCGCCTTGTGGGCAGCTGGCTGCCACCGATACTTGTACAGTGCAGAGGTTCTGTGAAACTTGGACCGTACTGTTTCTTAGCATGGAGCTGATCCGCAGTCTGATTTGTGGTTCAACTCCACGCCTTCGCAAAGCTCCTTCCATCGACGAGAAGAACGCCCTATCAAAGGCTCTCTCGATGTCCAGGAAAGTAGCCAACGCAATTTCCTTGTACCTGAAAGCAGTCTCCACTCGTCGAGTGACCTCGTGGATTGTCTGCTCACAGGATTTACCGGTTTGATAAGCATATTGATGTTCATGTAGAGGCAGTCTTGCCAGTACAGAGTCCCTTAAGTGCTTATCAATTATCTTCTCTAACGTCTTGAGAAGGAAAGACGTAGGGTTGATAGGTCGGTAGGACTTCCGCATAGGACTCTCTGCCTTGTTTTGGAATGAAGACCACCCTGGGCCCTCTCCAGCTAATGGGTATGTACCCTTACTAAATATTACGGTTAATTATTAAGGTGATTAGTATTGGAATATCAACATTCTGCCATAATACTTGCACAGTAAACTTTAAAGAACTGAGAACTGAACTAATTTCGTTTATGTGATGTTCTTTTCTTTCCAAAGTCAGTCCGAGAAACATGTTATAAGGATATTCTACTATTGCAGCCCCATAAACGCGAATTAAAACCGAGCTACCAGACCGTTTATGTGGGTCAAAGACTATTTATCTTAGATTGCAAAAAAAATTGATTCTGTCCACTCAGATATTAGTGAGGCAGACCTATTGCCAGCAAGTGACAGCTGGCTATAGTCCATTCTATACATCGTAGTAGATCTATCATCCGCAAATTGACAAATGTATTTCAAAGCTTCAACACTATTTTGCAGATCATGTAAGTATATACACTACGAAAAGCGGTGGCCCCAACGCCTACCCCTGAGGAACACCTATATTTAAAGCGTTTGACTGGGAATGTGTTGCAATACCATTTTGTTTTATAACTACAGTTTGGCCACCTTTATCCAAATATGAAGCTATCCAGTTGTAACATGCTCCATAAACACCATAGTTATACAATTTTTGCAGCAGTACAGTATGGTCAACTAGATCGAAAGCTTTTGACAAGTCAAGCATCATGAATCAAACCCTAAATTTGATTTCTATCGAGTTGTAAATGTTTTGTATGGCCCCAAATAATGCGTCATTAATTGATTTATCGTTAAAGTAACACCGAACTGACACTTTAAAAAGAACGAGAAGCTTTGAAGGAAAGAAACCGAGGATGTATGACTTTAGAAAAACATGACAAGACAGATATAGGTCGATAGTTGAACATACTTAAGTTTTTTATCCCCCCTTCTTGTAGACTGGGATTAATTTGGCAGATTTGTGTTTCAAAAATTGTTTGTTGGTGTCACCAGTGTGTGTAAGCTGCACTAATATTTCAATACGTTCTATGCATCATACTCTTCAGAAATACAAGATTCAATTGCACCAGGAATTGCAACCTCAAGACTTTGAAATCATGAGTTCCATAAAAATGAGGTAGTCAATTGCCTCAGCTGTCATTACCCCGATGAAAAGCCGCACGTCACTTAACGTTTGGGGCGGCATACTAGGAGAACACCAAACTTATCCTCAACTCTTTGACGAACACCTCAATGACAACAATTATTTAGGGTTTCCTCATCAGAAGTTGGTTGAACTTTTGGAAAATGCTCCTTTAGCGATGGAAATCCTGTACGTAATAGTGTCATCGAGAATATCTTGACAAAAGGTTGTTAGATTGATGGATTGGTCGTGGAGGCCCAGTAAGGTGGCCGCCAAGATTACCCAATCTCACTCCTTTTGACCCTCAGTCCTCATGGCGGTGTCTAGAGTCGCCTGTGAGTCCAAGTGGTGATTGAGCCTCCAACGGGAAGGTCACGTCGACACGCTGCACAATGCTTGGGAGTTACTTTAGATAGTAGACTCTCTTACAGAAAAATATTGCTTTAATCCCAGGAAAAAGGTAACTGCATGGAAAAACCTTGGCGGAAGTAAAAAGGGCACAAAGCCATAGGTTCTGATGATTTCAACACAGGCTCTCTGTTTCTCCATTGGAGAATATGCAAGTCCTGTCTGATGTGGATCCATACATGTAAAACAGGTTCATTTCGCTCTAAACCAAACGAGTAAGATTGTTACAGGACCACCATTGATAAACTGTGAAGAGCAGTTGGCCTTCCTATGCCAGAGGAGAGAAGAAGATGCAGCGCAGATGAGAAAAATTTCAAACAGACATTTTTTTTAAATTTTTTTGCCATAGATCATACATACTGACATCAGCTATGTCAAATACGCAAGTTAAGTTGCTGCACAACAATAAAAGGAAAAGAACAGATAAAACATCAACCATTGTCAAAAGATTACCCTAACTATATAGTTTCTAGGGGTCAATAAATTCATGAAAAGAGTCGAAATCGCTTTCCACCAAGATATTCTTTAAGTTTAGGAAAAATAGGAAAGTCTAATGGTGCCACGTCAGGGCTGTAGGGGGATGGTCCAGTAGTTCCCATAGAAATTTTTCCAGTTTCGTCTTTGTCATTGCTGCAGACAGAAGTCCCCGCCGGCGGCTAAGCTTGGTTCAGCATTTATGGTCATTTCTCTTGCCAGAAAGTCAACCTTTTGCCGATCCTAAAAGACCGTGGCCATGATTTTCCGTGTTGAAGCTTCTTGTTTGAATTTTCCTGGTCTCGTCGGTGAATTTGAGTGATGCCATTTACTGGATTGAGTCCCTACAGTGTAGTACGCTACCCACGTTTCATCACCTGTAACAATATGATTCAAGAACTCATCACCACTCCTATCGTAGCGCTCCAAAAATGACAAAGAATGTGCCCAACACTTCTTTTTGCGTACTTCTGTCAACATTTTTAGCACCCATCTGGCACAATTTTTTTCGTAATGAAGTTTGTCGGAAAGAATGTGATTAACAACCGATCTTGAAACTTGTGGAAATTTCCTCTGAAGCTCGTCAGTCGTAAAGCGGCGGTTTTGCCGAATTTCCTCATCAACTTTTTTTTCAGGTCTTCATCAATGGCAGTTGGTTGCTCAGATCGTTCTTCAAAATGAACATTTGTTCTTTCTTGAGATTGAAGTCTTGAAGCGGAAAGCGCATTCACCACTGCGTCCTCTTAGAGCTCCCGTGACTTCAAGTAAACTAAAAGTATTCAGCTCAGCAGGATTCAACCTGCACCGGTAGACCTGGAAGACTTGGAAGACCCTGAACAGAATAAGAACTAGAGTCGCCCCAGTAAAAACAAACCAAATTTAATGGAGGACGCAGGAAGACCAACAATGCCTATGCGACTGTGAGGAGACAGTATAGTACGATCTAACTATGAACTTAAATCGTATCATACAATAGATTAGCTTAAAGGTGGAAAAAACGATATTTTTCTGGAACTTTTTTTCGAAAAATATTTCCCATAATTAATGAAGCACCCTGTATATGTACATATTTACCTGTGTAGGTACTAGGTAGAACTTGAATTATTTTCCTGATACTACATTATGCGCGAGTAAACAAGCATTAGAACTATTAAAAGGACACGGAG
Organism: Popillia japonica; assembly: GCA_004785975.1. Taxonomy (NCBI): domain Eukaryota; kingdom Metazoa; phylum Arthropoda; class Insecta; order Coleoptera; family Scarabaeidae; genus Popillia; species Popillia japonica. The sequence goes on from SMLS01069027.1 coordinate 7,953, forward strand.
TGCAGTCTAGCAGCAGGACGTGCACATCTTGAAGTTAATCCACAGCTGGGGGATATAGGCGGCGAATTTATTACACGGCTAAGCTTAGCGCCGGTATTATTTTACCACGGGAACAATGCATTAACATTTTAATATCTCCGACTGGCTAACTTTAGAAGCTCCTCTCATGGTAAACAGGAGCTTATGTGCTTCCAGCAAATACACCACCATGTAACTCGTTTAAATTATGCTCGCTTAGTTTACAGGATCGCATTCATAAATTTAACGATGATAAAGAGGTAAAGCATGCCGGGTAATTTGTACACGTTTAAGAATAATATTTTAACGTTGTGTGTGCATGTACGTACCGCTAATTGTTTCGGATTAATGAGGACTTTTGATAATATCGTGCAGTTCTTAATGTAATTTGTTATTAAGCTATATGTGTATGATTTATTGTGTTGTTTATTGTTTTTTTTTTTGAAATTTCTAACTTTAAATGTTGTTTCAAGGTTATGATTCCCAATTCTTTTCACGAACCAAAAAGAAGAGAAAAATTTGGAACAGTGTTGAGAACAAACCGCAACAAAAAACCAAACTTCTAAAAAAGGGGGGCTTCCCTTTTTTTTGGCAATTTTTTAACATTATTTTGTTTAATTCTGGAACAATCTTAAACAGACTAAGAACAGAAAAGACTGAACAGAAAAACGTTCTAAACTATGATTTTCAAATAACATTTTTGGAATAATGTAGAACTAATCTAAAAGAAGTTGAAACTGTCAAAATTCTGATTTTCGAAAAGGATTAAAATTGATGGAAGATTAAAACTTTACAAAAAAGAAGTAGAACAACTTAAAAAAGAGCAAATTCTGAAAGAAAGGGGACTAACCAAAAACCATTTTTTCGGCCTTTTTAAAATATTATTTTGAGCAAGTCTGGCAGCATGTGGAACTAATCTAGAACAACCCAACTTTCAAAACTTTGATGTCTAAAAGTTTAGAATAATGTTCAGAACAACTTGGATTATCCGAAAAAAATATTTTTGAATAAGGGAGAGAGGGGCAAGACGAGGGGGTGGGCTTTTCAAAATTTTTTTAGTATTATTTTGCATATCAGTCATTGCCTTCATATTTAGTTGATAAAAAAAAATCTGAAAAATTCGTTTTTGCTAGCACCACCTCCCCCTTCCGCAATTTTTGGAAAATCATATTTTTGAAAGTTGTTCCAGGTTGCTTTAGGTCTGTTCTACACTGTTCCAGAGTTAGGTAAAATAAAATTAAAAATTGGTTTGGAAAATCTAGATTATTCCAAGATGCTCTGAACATTGTTCCAAATTTTTACCTATCTATCATACTTAGTGCATGAAAAAGTTGGGCAAAACGAATTTTCGCTAACTCCTTGTCCCTCTGAGTCCCCCCCCCCCTCCCCCTTTTTTTGACAATAATTTTGACAGTTTCAGCTGGCTCTAAATGTGTTCTACAAAAGTGAGTCCTCGTAGAAAAACAATCTAGGACGTCTGTGAAGGTGAAGGCATCCCCTTGAAAAGAGCATTTTGGTCGGAAAGAAATTAAACTAAAGGAGGGGCGAGGACGGGGAGTGGGAAACCTTTTTCCGGGTTTTTTTTCGACAAAAAAATTCTTTGGAAAATCATTATTTTGAAAGTTGTGTCAGGTTGTTCTAGGTCTGTCTACATTGCCGGTCTGCTCTGAACATTTTTCAAAAGTTTTAGGTTTCTATCATGTTTAGTTCATGGAAAAACGTGGACAAAACGCCACTGCTCCCCCCCCCCCCTTCCCACCCTCACGACTGTTTCTCTGAAAATCATTATTTTGACAGTTAGTGCAGCTTGTTCTACATGTGTACTTCGCGAAGAAAATGGAGAAAAACAATCTATGATGTGCGTGAAGTTGCCGACCAGAATTCCCATGAAAAGCGAATTTTATTCAGAGAAAGATAGAACTCCTAGAACATCTTCGTGAGTTGGACCCGAATGGGCCACCGCCCACCAGATGACAATACCCACTTCTTCAAGGATGAATTCTTGGATGAAAGAGACACAATCACTACTACACTTGATGGAAGAATTTTGAGGGCCTCTAACTCTCAAAACTCGACAAAATGGTGACGCAAATGATTTTTAAAGCGGAAATCTAGAACAAGTTAAAAAAAGCAAATTCTGAAAGAAAGGGGGCTGACCGAGAAAAAATATTTTTCCCGTTTTTCGGCATTTTTTTTTAATATTATTTTGGGTAATTTTGGCACAATGTGGAATAAATCTAAAACAACTCAAAACTTCAAAAATTTGATGGCTAAAAGTTTGGAATAATGTTCAGAACATCTAGAACAACTTGGCTATGGATTTTTTCGGCAATTTTTAAATACCATTTTGGTTGGAGAACGAGATCGTGGAACAGATTGGTGAGTTGAAAATACCACCAGATAGCA
>SMLS01069028.1:0-30073 GCA_004785975.1 Popillia japonica
AAAAAAAAAAAAGATAAAAGAATACATAAAACATATAGTCGAAATGAACAGAAATAGAAGTGGCGTTAACAGAAATAGATGTGAAATGAACAGAAATAGAAGAAGATTACAAATAGTACAAAACAAATGATAAGACTATAATAGTGACTAAAATGGTAAAAGGCGAAAGTCATATGCACAAAAGGGGATGACGAAATAAACGACAAAAATATTTTAAAAGAGTTTATACGATAAGAATAAGAAAACTACAACACAAAACATTAAAAGTAGATAGAAGAAGGGCGACAGGTATATAAAAATAAAAAAATCCAAATAGAAGAACAGACTGACTAGAAGTTAGAGGCAAACCAAGAAGAATAAGCAACCAGAAAGGAAAAGAAAGAACAAACCAACGGAAGAGACGTATATGTATAAAGATGAAACTAGAAAGACGTCCAAAATGAGGAAAACTAAGAAGGAAATACAAAAAAATTGAAGTTATGGTGTAGACCAAAGAGTATTCCACATTCTGGTAGAGGGTATGCTTGGGATATGCTCTCAAGCATCCATGCCCCGTTAGTGCTTGAGCCAGGTGGTAGTCTACTTAACGGTTGCCGCAGTTTCGCCAAGGTCTTATGTTTTTTATTAATCTCTTGGTCCATTTTGCAATTTCAGAACCGTCACTCCATCTATCTTGCCGGATATCAGGTGCTCCCTCTTTAGAATCCGTCTGTGCCCTGGGTTCCGCATGCCTGTGTTGTAGATGTTTGCCCTCTTCTTGACCATTAAGTCTACGAGCAGCATTCCCGTGATGACGTTTAGCGCCGCCCCCGAAGTAGTGCGATATGCCAACGCCACTCGCGACAGCGCTTGCCTTTGTACCCTACTCAACTTATCCCTGTATCTTTGATGCTTACAGCATCCACCCATATCGGTGCCCCATAAGGTTGGACAGACTGGTTTCCACTTTTTTATGGGTTTGCTCTATATGGCGCCCAAAAGTTCTCTTCTCCTCGAAGTTTAAGCCTAGGTACCTTATGGACTTGGCGGTATCGACAAGGTATGCCGAGATCCCTCTCTTCCGCAGTTCCAGGACGATGAGTCTGCGGCTTACGGTGTTAAGCGCGGTTCCTTACTTAAAGATGTAGATAGTAGCAGGATTATAATATGCATACACGCTATGTTTGCGCTTACTCCCTTAATTCTTAAAGTATTTTTGGTCACATCCAGACTGATATGTCGCATATTCCGCAAAGCACAGCTCAAAATAATGATTTATAGTTTCTGTATGGTTTGCTGTGTTAGACAACGATGTATCATGCATTTTGACCTTTCAGCGTCCAGGGGAGAGTAAGTTTAAGCAAAGTAATTCAATAAATATTCACAAGCACGTTTGCGTAATATGTGCAAGAAGTTACTAATAGCAAACGTTTTCAGATGTTGACAAATTGCTGGAAGAACTGAACTCTGCAAGGCAAAGGCGCTGTAATAAGATTCTTAATTCCATATTTCTTAAATTGGCAGGCAGTAAAAAGAGAGGAGTGGACCACACCCCACCACTCCTACCTTTGGTAGGTGTCGACGACAAATACAACTGACTCACGAATGTGGCGCGGGATTTGAATTAGCTGTTGTGATTGAACCGCTACCTGTTATAATTGAACTGGTACCCGTTATGATTGAACTGATAGGAGGACAAGAGGACGCTGATTAAATACAACAGATATAGCGGTTGAAAAGCGGTTCATAACACTTAGCAGTTCAATCACAACAGGTAGCAGGTCAATTATAACAGGTAGCGGTTTAAATCACAAGAGGTAGCAGTTAAATCACAACAGCTAATTCAAATCCCGCGCCATATTCGTGGGTCATTTGAATTGGTGGTAGGAGTGGTGTAAGTACAAACACTGTTGCAAACTTATTCTTTATGGATGCTGCAGCCGTCATCTTAACTAGCAATATTATATTTATGCACATACTGTGTAAAACGTAGCATTTCATGCAATGCCTGTATTACTGTATAGGATTCTTGTCATCTCACAAATTAAATAAATTAATCGACCTGTACACCAAAACGTTTTGGTAAAGGACATTTACTCATAGCAATCGCGGACATTTTAACATATTTTTCTTAAATAATACTGATAATAATAATAATAATCATCGAAAAACCAGATATCGATACGATGGTCTCACAGGCATGGCTATGCACCGGGAACCTCTCTGTGGAAACTGAGAGATTTATAGCTACGATACAGGGCCAAGTAATAGCGACAAAAGCCTACCGAAAGCGCATACTGGGAGAAAGCATACAGAACACCAAGTGTCGTATGTGTGGGGACAAAGAGGAGACACTGGACCATCTACTGCTCTGTCATGGCGCCTAAACAATACCTCGATAGGCACAACAGAATCGCAGCAATTATCCATCAGAAGCTGAAGGCACAATATCTTTGTCAAGTAGACACGACACCGTACTACTTGTACGAACCGCCACAAGTATGCGAAGACCAGAACGCCCGCTTATACTGGAATATGAAGATCATTACTGACCGACCTACGCCCAAGAATATTCCTGAGTCCTCACAATAAAGCCTGAAAAAAAACTTACATTTTTGATATAGCAGTGCCACTATTTAGTAACAGCGAAAAAACCTATGGGGAGAAAATCAATAAATACTTACCCCTGCCAGACGAAGTCAAGGCTATGTGGAACATGGACAAGGTTGTTATAGTGCCTATTGTCATAGAAGCAACCGGAGAAATTCCTAAAAAGTTACATGGATCACTAGACACCTTAAACCTGCAAAAGAATTTATACTTACCAATGCAGAAGTCAGCCTTACTGGGAGAACCACCACACAGTTAGGTGTCTTGTCCACGGACCGATGTACCAGATTATGAAAACGAAGTACTAAACTTGTGGAAATTTGAAATAATAATAATAATAATTATAATAATAATAATAATTATAATAATAATAATAATAATAATAAACGCCTTTATTTTCACAACAAGCAACAAAAGGAAATGAAACAAATTCTAACAAACAGCATAAATGAGTCATTGTGAGAACCATAAGGTGCGGTTCAGATAGACCGTAACGCAGTTACAGTCTATCCATTGGCCACTTCATACGGTCACTGTCAAAACACCATGACAATGCACCCACTCATTGATTTCTTATCCTCCATATTCAAACCCGAAAAAATCGCTAGCAGGAAAAAGATTGGCCTCAAATGAGGAGGTTATAGCCGTCACGCTAGCCAAACGACTAGTTTGTAGACCACGAAATGTCTTAGTTTTCTTCGAGGAGACTACATCGAGAAATAAAAATAAAAAACCACCCACCGTATTTTTCCTGACGATTCCGAAAACATTTCAGGTCGCCTTCGTATCATCAATGTTTGTAGTTTTGCTCCTGGTATTGCATAGGATTACCACTCGAAAGCTACGATCAAATCGTATCGTTTTATACCACGTCAACGTTACAAATCTGTCACAAAATTAATGCATTTGATTCAGCGATTAAACCTTCTCTAATTTCTGAAACATACCTCCTTTCTAAACAGCATTTGTGTTGATTGGTAAACCATTAAAAAGTCCATCGTATTCAAGCGCTAAGAGTTTAAGGATCCTTGTACCTTTTCTAAACCAGGTCGCAGCACAACCTTACTGGAAATTACGGCTTAATATTGCGTGGTTTTCTTCTCTTAATAGACGATCTCCCTTTTTCTTTGAAAAAGTTTTAAAACTTTGTCGATTAATTTCGTCGTAAAAAGTCCGTCAGTTCTTTTCAGCGGTAACGCCGCAGCTTAAGCCGATTTACCGCCGACCAAACGGAGAAGAAAAGGGAAGTTAAACTTTATCGTTTTCTACGAGGACGATGGAAGGAGAAGGAGCAGCACGATGATCGACCAAGGAATGCAAAGGATTACAAACATTGTTATTCGCTACCAACTAGCATAATGAATATCAGAACGGATACGAGAGACAAAGCGAATTTCACCGAAATACGAACCGATGAAAGGGAAGTAATTAACAGATGTTCCTTTCGCATCAAAATCCATTTAACTGCCACTCCCCTCGAGCTCAATATGGCTGTGTATAACTTGAAGTTACGGGGGTGATTTTTATTTAACCTTGCCGAAGATCAGGAAGGTAAATCGACTTTCCTATTTAGTATACATGCAGATACATAGTAAAATCTCCATCAGATCATTCATAATTATGCGCACGTTTTTTCTTAATTTTTCTTCCTTGCGGATGTCAAGGCCTACCCCTACTCTTTGCTTCAAGGTTGCTGCAAAAAGGTGCAATTCTAGTACTATTTAGTAGTTACAGATATTAGTTCTAGCGAGAATCCTAAGAAATATATTCATATCAAATTGTTGCTTTACACAATCGCTGTGATATCTATCGTAGATAGATTATATAAAATTCACCCTCGTATAAATCGTTTCCCGGAACCTCCTACCCTACGTTGAAAATGAGCAACCGTATTGACCTGCCATCTGCATCGCTACGAAAACGATTACTACGGAAGTATGGATGAATGTATTTTTCTGTTCAGCTCGTTCCGTTCTTCCTCCAGTAGTCTTTTCTTCTTCCGTTCCGGAAGGGGAAAGAGAAAAGTTAAATTGGTTTTTATTTGCTAAAATGTCAATTACGCCGTCGTACCGTTTATACAATAAACCGTTTAGATACAACAATGAATGGCCGCATTTCTAAAACATTCTTTAAAGTATCTCCTTTCTTTCCATGTTCATTACGACTCAGGGATCGGTAAATTGCTTCCTTAATAGTTTCGGCTGTACTAGATTCCTGGGTCGTTTATTCTAAAAGGAGTTTTCATATTATTGTTTTAACTTAAAGAAATTTTCATGTTGTCCTCATTTACTAAATGTTCTTTCAAGTATGTTATTTAAGTATTTTAAATCCATTCATTCAATTAATTATATGTAATAAAATCTGATTCCAAATGCAAGAAGTGGAAGTTATTGGTGCTTCGAAATGTTCTTAAGCCTGTGAGGTCTCGGGAATGACTAATTAATTGAATAAAGAAATATTATTGTCAACTGGCACACTACAAAACAGTTCCTTTTTTTCACATAAGGTCTTGCTGCCATGTATTCTGTTACTATAACTATCTCCAGAAATTAGAATACAGCGAAGGAAGCTGTTAGAGCTGATGAGATTGCAACCACATCCAAACAAGATAACCAGGTTTTCTAACCGAAGTAATATGCTCTCTTTATGAACGTATAAACTGCTTAACTGGCTTAGAGTCCGCTTTAAACTAAACCAAGCGATTTTCAAAACCAGTTACGCTCATATCATATCCAGTTCTAAATCCAGATGAAAATAGGATATAAGCTCGTGCCTGAGTACTGAGGGAAAGCTCCTCTATAACATTCATTATAGTTGAGATTCATTCAAATCCGTGCCGGACAACCATGGTATTCTCCTTGTAAGCCTAACACGCCCTACTTTCGGAGAAAATCAACGTTAAGTTCATTCCTTTATATCGATAATGTTAGGTTCTCAACAAGCAAGCCTTCGTAGCCCATTTTTTTTTAATCTTATTGTGGGCTAACTGTGCTAGCTCCGCAGCTAGTGTAGAAAGCAGTTAATGGTTTATAAATATTAGCTGTAAATGCGCATGACTTAAATTTCTTCATAATTTTCCCAAGGATAGAAAATCAGATTTTTTTTGTGTTTCATTTTAGGTGTTACTTGGTCAGAATAATTTGATTTTCTCAGTACAATATCACCCTTAGTAATCACTTTTACTGTCGATATGGCTGATGGGAAATGAATTTTCGTTAGTTTAATAATTCTTTGCTTGGTATGCGTTAATTTTTCCTAAGTTTTGCTTTCAAGCTGTTGGAGAATATGGTCCTACGTGGCTGTACCAACTTGTGTTATCTAATAACTGCTTATATTCCCACTTATCAATTTTCTACTTTCAAATATCGTCACTGGATAACCACCAATACACACCAATACAAGTTTTTAATGCAGAAGGTGTCTAGTTATTTCATAAGGTCATGTATAGTATGGTCTTGTTCGAGTTTATTCTTCGTCTTCATTGCTACTATTGCCTGCATAGTCTTTATTGCAAACTGTCATTGTTTCAAGTTCGAAATCCAGTTCCTGTCATCAATTTTTAATATTTGAGTACTTCTTTTGACGCAGTTTTCCTTCATATTCCTTCTCTCTTTCTCCAAATACTTTGAAAGGAGTTTAAGACTATTATTTTCTCAATAAACGCCATAAGTTAAAGGCAAACCATCCATGATTTCTCCTCTATGCATTCTCTAGAGTTTTCTAGAACCCGTCTAAACTCTACTCTCCGCTATTCCCTAAAAAATATCGATGTAGGCAGTTTACGGCGTTTTGTAACATACTGGATCACATATAGGATTTTAGAAGTATATATCTCGACTGCGTTGGACGTAGCCATTATTATGACTTGCTCTTTACTGGCTTTAAAGTTAAAACGATGAAAGTAGGCTTACAAGGGGAATACCAGGGTTGTCGGGCGCGGATTTGAATAAATCTCAACTAAGTTATAGAGGAACTTTCCCTCAGTACCCAGGCACGAGCTTTTATCCTAATACGCCCTAATTTCTGAGAAAATCAACGTTAAGTTCATTCCTTTATATCGATAATGTTAGGTTCTCAACAAGCAAGCCTTCGTAGCCCAAGGGATAACAACTACGCCTGCCACGCTGATGAATAGCTTTCGATTCCTGCCAGCGCATATTTTTCTTCAATCTTATTGTGGGGTGACTGTGCTAGCTCCTCAGCTGGTGTAGAAAGCAGTTAATGGTTTAGAAATGTTAAATTTCCTCATAATTTTTCCAAGATTATAAAGTCAGAATTTGTTATGTTTTACTTTAGATGTTACTTGATCAGAATAATTTGATTTTCTCAGTACAATCTCACCCTTAGTAATCACTTTCACTGTCGATATGGCTAGTAGGAAACGAATTTTCGATAGTTTAATAATTTTTTGCTTGCCATCCGTTAATTTTTCCGTTAATCCGTTAATTTTAGAAAATATGGTCCATATATGGTGGTGTGGCTATACCAGATTGTATTATCCAATAACTGGATGTATTTTGATTTTTCAAATATCGTCACTGGATAACCATCAATACATGAAGTTTTTTATGGAAAAGGTGTCTAGCTACACCATAAGACCATGTATGTATAGTACCTCCCACCCCCTCTGAAACACACTCATGCTGTACTGCATTAATTTTTTTTGCTGATTTTATCTAGTCTGTATGTGAGACTGTGCGTTAAATAACTGTCACAACATTTTACCATTTAACATTTGCAAAATTATTAATTTTGTCTAGCCATATACAGGGGTTGGCCAAATAATAGGAACACTTGTCAATAAAATAGTAGTCGAAAAAAACTTCTGGCGTCTAACGATGAGGGGTACCATCTAATAGGTAAGAAGGTACACACATCTGTTTGTAGTAATGGAAATATATGTCTGTTTTAAAATTGTGTTATGGCTGACCTCTCTGATTTTAAAAGGCGAAATTGTTGGAACCAGCCTTGCTGGACTTTCAGTAACGACAAAGGCAACCGTGCTAGATGTTGGGAGAATTATAGTATCGACTCTAATGTCAGCATATTTGTAACACGGAAAAACATCATTGAAGAAGCACAACAGTGGTCATCGAAGCTCACGATGAATTAGAGCACCTCATGTGACTCCATCACTCTCCTGATCTCAATATGATTGAACCTTTATGGGGTGTTTTGGAAAACAGATGCGCAGTCAATTCCCTCTTCCAAGAACACTCTAAATTAGGGACTTTTCTGCAATTTGAATGGGAACATATCCCTCTAAATGCTGTATGTGACCTATTTTCACAGCAGTTCATATTATTTTGTTTTTGTGCAACTCCTGTACATGAAAAAGAAATCTCAGTAGCATCTAGTCGGTTCTTTTCCATGAAAGTTTAATACTGTGACCATTTATCTCACAATATTTTATAACTCTAGTAGATAACCGCAGTCGCAGTGACTGCGGTGATGATTTAGAAGGATCTGTGCTGATAATAATGATGGTATCATTTATCTCGTTGCTAGTCCAATTGGACTGGAAAATTCGAATTGGAAAAAATATATTGATCGAAGTCCATTATTGCCTTGTTGGATTCTGTGGCGAGAGAAGAAAATATTAATTGCTGCATTCGTTTATATAGAACAGCTTTAACGTTTTTGATTTTTTCGCTAAGAGACTACCACTAGTCATTTCCAGATCATAATTGTTTCACATTCTTAGTGACCAAACACACTCTCACTTGTTCTTCGCCTAACCCGATTCGTAAAAAGAATTGCTCCAAAAATTAGCTATGATTCCTTTACATTCATTCGTGTGATAACCAATAATATTGCAGTATTAGCTGCGTCTATCAGCTTTTGTAGTGAACCTTACAAACCATATTGTGTAACCCCCAGTTTTACGAAAATCCAGTATTTATTTTTATGGTTCCCCCCAATATAAGTGCTGCGAATATATTCTTAGCAACGATAGTGGTAATTGTATTGGTGTACAAAGACTGCTACTTCTTCCACAAGCCTACAAACGTCTGTTATGGCATCTGCCATTTGGCTACTAACTCACTCAAAGATTACAGATTCTCATCAGTTTCTGTTTTAAACTGGACTTGTTCATATAATCCTTTGTATGTGCTGGATAGGGTGGTGCTCCTTCCCAAGCAGCATTAGTTTTGCTACTCTAACTTTCTTTTATTAGTCTACTGCTGGAACAATTCTGAAACCTGGGGGTTGGTTCAGTTTGTCGTACATTTTTTATAGTTCAGCAGTTATGATGCTTGTAATTGGTGCAATTCGTGCACTAAACCTACGTCATTTTTTGTCCAAATAACGAGCTGTTGCAAGCCTCTATGTAAAATCTGGCGCAGCGAGATCTTGAGCATCGTAATTATGCTATGGACCACATGTATAAATAAGCTGAAGAGCAACACTTCCTGTTCTTTCACTGTAGTAATTTATGTATAACGTAAAGGATAAAATTTAATTAAATCATATCTTCCTGAAGATTACTTCGTATCGAATACAAAAGAAATACTACAAAACCGAAGATAATCGCTCTCATAAAAATTCTTCAATAAACCCGACAGCAATCATACATCTAGCCTTGACGCTACAGGAGTACCACGCAGAATTTATTTCTTGCACTACACATTAGCGCAATCGGTCTCGCACAGTTGGTTCTGCAATCCGGCTGCGCCAGGCTGCGAGTTTCGTATTTCTCAGATGCATTCACACCTCTCCGACTAACTACATTTCGAGCACGCCAAATTGTGAGGAGAAAACGGCCGCCAAAAACTTAATTGGGGAACGTTTTGAATGAGGCGGCCAAGCATGGACAATATCTCAGCATGTCGAGTGATTTGTTTTATACGACCGGCATGCTCAATTAATTTTATACCCCGTGCATAATATGAAAGAATGGCTCCCCGAAATATGCTCGTATATTCCGTTGCGTCTTTTGTTTTTTGTTTCGGCTAGATCGTTAATTTCTACATCTGATGTGGAATATCGTTTGAACAATGTTGTTGTCGTTTTACTTTTGAAGATAATCGTTTGGCTCTTGTTTTAAATACGTTACACATTATTCTATTTTAAAAGGTTGCTGTCATAGGAAACTGCGATTTTCTAAATTATGCTAAGTACTGCTTTAATAGTTTAATACCTACTTTTGAAGTTAAAATATGTAACGTTAATTATATGTTTGTTCAAACAATTTTCTCTAGACGTTTAACAACTGGACGTTATCGTTTGAAATCCGTTCCGTTATTTCGTTGCAAGCTATTGCACTTCTCATTGTTGAGTCTAGCAATAAATTTTTGATGTAACCGTCTAAATTAATGCGTGCTATTCCCACGTGATCTTATCAACAAATTTATTATCGACGATAAGCGTAGACTAAAAAGAGGTGTATGTACATATATATGTATGTATATACATGTAATATCTTGGCGCTATTGTGCTATTCCTTAACATATACGTATTGTTTCGAAGTCATAAATCTTGAACGTCGCCCTTGGTCGTACACCTATAATTGGTAGTTAACTACACATGTACATAAATGTTGTACACACAAAACTGGAGAGAAAGTTGCCATATATATGGGTTAACCATATATGGGCAGTATTTTGACGAGGAGAAAAATAAAAAGACAAATCTCTCTTGCGGACCATATACATGCCACGCTGAAATAATATGCTGTATTAAAGTTTAAAGCCATTGCGTAACCGTTCCTCTGTAGCTTACCCGTGGGCACCTACATTTTGATACATGTATAAAAATTGATTTGCAATTAAGCTCATGCATGATTTATTCTCTCGTTTTTTATGCAACACACGTTCTCCGTATACAGGATGATTACTTGAAATTTTATGTTTCAATTACATAGTTATTGCATATTTCTTATTCAGAATATTTTCTTATATTAGTTCGAAGTTATGCAACACTGTTCATAAGAAGGGAGTAGCACAAGTAGTATTTAACACACTTATATAGTTGAAGAGGGCTAGGCCAATAGAAGCGCTATCCTGTGAGCAACGTTCTGTGATTTTCCTGATATGTAATAGATGTTGGAGTTCGTTTCTTTTGCAAAATAGCAGGCATGCTTCAAGTACATACAGGGCTTTTATTTCAAAACTACCCACCCGAACAAACTTTTAAAATACCTTGTATTGAATTTAACAAAAAAACAGATAATTTGGATTTATGGGGGGGACAAATTTTACGTGTATCTGCGACCCCGTAATATCAGCCCCCAAGCGGGGGAAAAATCTGTCAAATCTGTATGGTCGTCTGTTTACATTATTCGTAGACCATCAGCCCTTAACTCAAATATTTGCACCTATAAAAAAATTGCCGACTTTGACAACTACACGCATGCAGCATTATGCTTTATTTTTGCAAAGTTTTAACTACAGTATTAAGTACAAGAACACAAAATTACACGCGAATGCTGACGCACTTTCAAGATTACCTATTAGCTCTACTAGCATTCATGATTATGACGTTTGTGATTGCTCCGACACAAATAGAAAAGTTACCGATTACAGTAAAAGAGCTAGAAGCAGAAACAGTAAAAGATGGAAATTTAAAACAGTTATTAACAGCATTAAGGTTAGGAAAAAGTCTCCAGGCAAAACAGCTGTCGTTAACAGACAATCTTCAAAAATTCTATTTCGTTTGAATGCTGTAATAAATTTTTATGTCTGTATTACTGATTCAACACTACTTTATAATTCAGTCGGTTATGTTAAAAGCTGTAGAAATATGTATATCCTAGAAGGATGGTGAAAAGGATGTAGTTTCTAGAAAATCAATTCAATTAATTAAACTTAACTAAACTAAAGATTTTATCGAAAACACCGTGTATATACGCGAGAAAAAATAAAAGATCACATAATTAATTAGCGTTCAAACTAGCGGATATAATGTAATGTACGTGTCACGAATAGATCGCGATGAAAGAGAAAAAAAAAAACGGAATAAAATACATTGCGTAACATTCATAATAGCACTGCGATAAAAAAAGCGGAATGAATTGTATACCCTAGAGATTCGTTATATTATAATTAACGAATAAACGCTGCGCCAATTAATTTTCCCCTTTGTGATGGATAAATTTATATCTGTGAGATCACGATGGTATCCTGTGTCGTGATTCGTTTCTAAACTGCTGCGTCAGCTTCGGGTATTTTTTTTTTTCGTCAACTGATGTGCACAGATCAAAGAATTTAGCTGGCGAGAACGTTTGTTGAGTGTAAAATTGGCAGTGAGGTGAACATGGCAGGCTAACTAAACCAAAAGACGTATTGGCAACTTGTGCAAACAGTACAGTAAAAATTTTGCTTCAAGATGTACGCACGTATATGTACTATCGAGGGAAAATGTAATGAATCAGACTTCAAGCGCTTATGGCTTTCCACTGGTATTCGATACATTTGACTACTCGCACTGAGCGGCTGTAATTAGAATTAGAGACAGATACCTAGCTTATTTCAGATAGAAAGATTTGCAAGAAATGTAAAGCGATGTATTATAATTTCATTTACAATAGTTGCATTTACTCTTTACATTAAGAATTAATGCAAACTAGAATTCTTAACTAGATTTCGTAAGCACAAGCTGTTTCTTTGGCAAAAGTAAATATTGTTTGCTATTTTTTTTAATGAAATCTTTGAAACAGTTAAAAGCATCTTTCTTTATAATTAACATATGTAAAAATCAGACGTTAATAAAATAAATAATTTACTAACATAGTATTTCCTTTAATGAGAACGGACATGGAATAATTTATCTAAACAAATACTCACTTTAGAACAGATTCACTGTTTCAATTTTTTTTGTTCAGGACAATGTTATACTCCATTGATGAATTTCAATTTATTTTTTCTTTTAGTTCTATTGTTGTTTACAGTTTTTATCGTTAGTGATTTTTGTATTATCTGTATTATCTGAATCCTCATCTTCTTCATCATCTTTCTTGTCATCCTCTTCTTCCTCCTCGTCATCGAAATCTTCATCATGTATTCCTTCACCTGTGAAATACAGTACTGCTCGTGGAACAATACGTTCACGTAGATAATGACCAATTTCAAAGTCGGTCGTCAATACGTTGCGTACAAGGTCCTTCAAAACTGAACGGGTCATCCACATCGGGCACACATTTCATATCATATTCTTTAATTAAGATGGTGTTACTAAAATATTCATTTGGTTCGAAATGAAACTGCAACACAAATCCCATAGGCTTTTCAATGAATATTGTTTTAATATCGACAAGATGCTTCGATATAGGCTCATTATGCTCCTGGACCATATCGCACCGATGGGACCGACATTCTGAATTCAGTATCATCATATTCGCTTCTAATATATTCACAATTCGCTAGGTTTAATTTTTTTAAATGCTCGCTACCCTTTGGCCTGCGGCTATACGGCTTATTGCAGTTGCCCACTTATGTTTACGTCGATAACAATTTAGAACGGAAAGCTCACAATAGACGGGTTTTACTGCAATTTGATGCATTACATTTGCCCTCGATGGTACATAGAAATAAAACTGTTACAGTAGTTTAGTACAGTAGTTTAGCCTTATTGAAATACACGTTTGATTTGCTAGCATTGCCAGTAGGGAGTACTAGCCCAATTTTTATCTAATAATATTGTATAATCCCATCGAGGCCTGAAGACATCAACATCATAACTCTGTTGACGATATCAAGCATAAGATAAATAATATTGCAGTAGATTAGCTGATACCGTAGTAATTACTATTGACAGAACATCCCTGCAGGCTGGTTAAACAAACGCACTTGATTATTTGTCAACATCGGTTCTGTTTTCTGCCTATCTATCCATCGAAGCAATTGTTTGTATGACAATTATACGAAACTGAACTAGCCCTCGGGGGATTGCACGATAATCTAGTGTTTGAAACAAAGGTGAAAAAAGTTGATTGTTTTTTGATTATCAGTACGTTGCTGTGCAAGTACTCACGCCTTGGTGTATATTTCGTAATCATAATTAATTAGTTAGTCTGGCTTTATTTATTAGAGCTTGTAATAATCAATCAGTAAACGTATCACGATTACATATGCGTGAATATGAACGTTATTATATAGTATCTGTGCTTATACCTTTTGGTGTTATATCACCTATTGCTATGTTTTTGTGCTCAACATTTCCTAACCATCACAGCACTTAAACCAGTACAAGGTTGTTTTGATTCGACAAATAAGAATATTATACTTTCAAAAAATACTTTCCTCATCGTGTACAGATGTATAAGGAATGCGGGGTTGGAATTTGGAAGAAATATTTATGAAAACCTGGCATGCAATGTTTAATTCTAAGAACCTACTGTTCAATACCCAATCCAGAAGAATAACTTGCCAACACTTTTCTGAAAATAACGATAAGATAGTTACTGTATGCCGCAATGGTAATGATTTTGGGCTTGCTATCCAACTGTCGAATTTAATAACCGACAGTCCAATCGGATAGGGCTACTACCTGCACATTCTCGATGGTGTTTATGGGACCCATTCACCTTCCTCCATAACCGTCTATCATTGGTTCGCAGAGTCTCGCCTTGGCCGCACGTCAACTTTTTATGAATTGCGTCAAGGTGGCCCAAAAACAGCTGCCACAGAGAGTAGGTAAACTATGCCGCTATCACGCCAGCCGGTTTTTTTGGTTTTTTTATCGCTAATTAGATCATTTTCTAATTAGGTTTTCTAATTGACGGAATTCTGCTAGAAATGTTGCTATTTTGACCCTAAAATGGTTTCAGCTCTGTTTAAATCAGGTCTGATCTGATTTAATCAGATCTGATAATCGGGTCTGGTCAGACCTGATTTAAACAGAATTGAAACCATTTCAGGGTCAAAGTATCAACATTACTAGCGGAATTCAGTCAATGAGAAAACCTAATTAGAAAGTTTTTTTATATATTCTAATTAGAAAGTGATCTAATTAGCGATTAGAAAACCCCAAAAAAGCCGGTTGGGGTGATAGCGGCATAGTTTACCTAGTACAGAGGAAACCGTGGACACCATGCGATGGGTTTTACCCGGTCAACGTGCCCCAAAGAGGGCGAAGACCGTGCCTTCCGTAGTACACAATTTGTTTAGTTGATTAGTTGGAGAATACTATTTCGATTTATTGGGGCGATTTGACGCCAATTTGAAGAAAAAACAACCACATTTGGTGAAGATGGAAGTAGTTCTTCCACCACGATAACCAACCTGATCATACCTCCGCAGTCGCAACACCCAAATTGGTCGAATTGCACTAGAAATTGCTGCCCCCATTGTCCATATTCTCTGAATTTGACCACCTACAACTTTTTTTTTGTTACCAAACCTTAAAAGATCTTTCGCCGAAAAGAAGTACAGATTGAGCAAGGAAGTCATCGCAAAAGTCGTACTATACGGAGTGATTAAAAAAGTTGCAGCACCACTGGGCAAGGAGATTATATTGAAAGAAAACTTGTCAGAACCCTAAAAAGGCCCTGGTATACTGCCTATCGCATTACAAACAATAAGAGATGGTAGTTTCCAAATAAATTGATCAAGACATTAACTGCCAACCAAAAAAACATGGATTTGGTTCCAGACATTTTTTTGTGGTACTAGTTTTGACTTACAGAAATACAGAAGTAGTCAAAAATTTAAAGAATTTCAGAAAATTGAGCAAACTTAGAAATAAATATCCAATACACACATTCCACATTTTACCACGTAGATAAAAGTATTAAGCCAGCAAGCACACCTCTCATACCAAATTACATGCAGCTGCACACAGCCAAATTGTAACTTTATATTAAAATCATAGACTCCTCTAAATAAAAATTTAATTGAGTGACATCTGACATCTCATTACTTATTCATGCCACTTATGCACTTCTATTTACAGACACAACTATTTGTCAATCATAATCTAAGTGTTCCGTCGTTTCCCAAACAAATCTCGATATAATCTAATCAAAAAGAAGGCGAGAACTAATGATTTATAAAAGCAACCAATGTGAAACTCGAACGTGTGTGACTAACGCGCTCTTAATTGAACTCAATTTCCCATAAATATCGTTCTTCATTCGATACTGTGGATCAACTAGGGAGAGCAATCCGTTTGGTCAATGGACGGGGCATGTACGCTACTGGCATTGACAATGATCATGTCTAGTGTAGTTGCGAGTCAACAGTAGCCGGATACCCTGTACGCGTTAGTTACAACGTTCACGCATACTAAACGCCAGGATGTTATTCGTTATCTATGTTTCTCGTTTTTTTATTCTTGATTTTATCGTATTTTCAATATTCGATCTGTCAAATTTTTTTATCGCGTGTAACCGCCGCATTGCCGTGGAATGTGTGACCGTTCGATGGTATTAGGAAGCGTTTCAGCGATATGTTCTTTAGCGCTGACATATCCGCTTAAGCGTGAAACCACGAGATCTACAAGTAGCATGCGGGGAATCGTTAAGTTTATTGAAGCGTTGGGTTAGTTTTTTCGTATATCAGATGTCTGTTTGTAAAGCCTATACATATAAGTATATGTAAATACGTAGCGAGTGGTAAAGGTCTCGAATAAAATGTATTACTTCACTTCACATTGAAAGATGATCCTTGAAAGTTTCATTTTCTTTCTTCTTATTGACATTTACTTGCTGATATAAAGTAACTAATTTTATCTTTGGGCATTTTTTCACCAAAACGGAATATGGGTAACTAGAGAGATAGAAAAATACTTCTTTCATTGGGATAATGAAGATGAAGACTCTCAATAAGTGCTATAGAATCTAACCTCGGAAATGAGATTGGGATTGTGAAGTCTAATCCATCACCTTTATTCCTCTTGAACCCATTTGTGGATCAGATACATTGTAGCCCATCAGAACTGCAGCACTAGCAATTTGAAGAAATCATTTTGGATAGTCGCTAATAGTTCAGTTTTGTAATCAATCCCTCTCTCTTGATTTCTCTAACAATGCACTTTTAAAACTAAACTTAAACTTTGTCTTCATAAAGCAACTCACAACACAACAACTTTCTTACGATCTGGCAATAAATAATAATAATAATAATAAATAATAATAATAATATATTAATTGGACCACCTCCTATCTAGCTCCTCTATAATGGCGCCCAAACAGTATTTAGAGAGACAATCGGGTAGCCAAAATTGTCCACCAAGAATTGAGGAAGAGGTACCAACACCTTAACGAAATGGTACCCTATTACGAATATGATCCGCCCATGGTCTGCGAGGATGATAATTAGCGCATCTACTGAAATAGGAAAATCATAACCGACAAGACTATTCCTAACAACATCCTCGACATAGTGCTGACGCTCAAGCAAGATAAAACGACGTACATAATCGACATCGCCATTCCGCTAGCCGCCAACGTGAATAAGACCATCACGGAAAAAATAAATAAATGTCTACCTCTGGCGGATGAAATAAACGAGATGTGGAGCATGGAAAAGGTTACTTTTGTTCCCATAGTCATCGGGGCCACGGGAAAAATACCGAAAAGGTTGAATAGGAGCATAGAAGAATTGCAGTTAGACCAAAAGCTTTTCTTACCTATGCAAAAGTCTGTGTTGCTGGACACGTGCGCCATTGTACGAAGAACGTTGAATACCTGAAACACCTCCCAAATCAAGGCAACCATCTTGCCTTCGGACCGATGAGCTACACTCGAAAGAAAAGAACCGGGCAAAAGACCTGTGACAAACTGTGATAATAATAATAGTAGTAATGGTAGCGCTTGCATCCCCCAACAAGGATTTCACCTTATGTAATGTGTTCCCAGTGGAGCAATGGATACAAAACCAACTAAACACCCTCCAACTCCCTCCGCTGCCATTTGAACAAGATCCCTTAGACGCGACCTAAACGCCCCAACCCCCAAACCCTTATAAAAATTGTTTAAGTCATTGTATTTTTTGTAAATATTGCAGGAAGGAGTTTTAAATAAAATAATTCTGTGAAATAAGGTTAGTGTTTGTAACTCTCTTCTGTTCCGCATATTGAGCCAGCCAACGTCGTTCAGTTTATGCGAAATATGCTGGTACTTCCTGATACCGAAAATATAGCGGAGGCATGAGTTCTGGACACCACGCTGTATACGTGTAGAAGTGAAGCCATCGATAGCGGGATGATAGATTGGAGCACAATAAGAAAAATGAGACAACACCAATGATTCACATTGTCTAGTCTTGACTGTACGGTTCAATACAGATCTATGAGGTTAAAGCGTTCTAAGATTAAGATATGCTGCCCTGATGTATTTGTTTATCTGATGATGATTATTCATGTTTGGCCTTTAGACAAGGATTACTCCCAAATATTTGGCTTCGGTTGCGGTCTATTCTGTCCTGAATGTTTGGTAGTGTTACCGAATTCAGAAAATAATATCTTGTTTTCGTAAAACGTATAATAAATGCTGTGCTTCTATATTTAGTCGTTTCGACATGTGCCACCTGCTGCTGGGGCATTGGCTTGTTTTCCCGAGTAGAACATCTGCATGATCTTGGACGTTAATGCATTGTTTCTTTAGATATCTGATAGAGAGGGACTTTCGGTGAGTACCCAGGTAGGAGCTTTTATCCTGACGCACTCTAGTTTCTGAGAAAATCAACGTTGTTTATCCATTCCTTCATATCGATAATGTTAGTTTTTCAGCAACCAAGCCCTCGTAGTACTATAGATAAGCTATGGGCCTACCACGCTGGTGGCTCGCGTTGATTACTGCCAATGCATATTTTTTTCTATCCTATTACGCACAATAATTATATTTCATACAAATTATTCATAAATGATATTTTTCGGCTTGGTAATTTTAAAATAATGACTAAATTAATTTCAAATACGCTTCATAATGCAGATTTACTTCAAATTTATTTAATAATAAAATTACCATATCGAAAAGTATCGTTTATGAATACTTTCAAGTATAACTGTTCAAATTGTGCATAATAAGTTTGGAACAAAAATTCACTGGCAGGAATCGAACGCGAGCCACCAGCGTGGTAGGTGTAGATCTTATGGACTGTGCTACGAACGCTTGGTTGTTGAGAAACTAACATTATCCGTATAAAGTAATGAACTTAGCGCGTTCATTCAACGTTGATTTTCTCAGAAAGTAGGGCGCGATGTAAGAAGCTCGGAGTAAAAGCTCGTACCTGGGTACTTACGGAAGGTCCCTGTATAACATAGTTGAGGTTCATTAAAATCCGTGTCGGACAACTCTGGTGAGCAGATCCTCCTCTTTCGATGTATCTTCTTGTCAGTCCTTAGGCTGCAGAACTTCTCTAACTTAGGCGTAATTCTGTAACACTTTAACATGATCTCTCCAAATCGTGGAAGGCTCTAGGCATTTTTATTCCAATAACATTTTGCTCCACAACTGTTCTCCATAAATTTAAAAACTAAATATGTTACACTAGCCTTAGTCCATTGTGTATGTTTAGTATATGTAAACACCACTTTAGCATCTCTGCACACTACATGGAACCATGGATGTAGTTAATCGACTAAATACATACATATGTAGATGTTATGAACTTCTCAAGGCTTTCTCAGCTTTTTTACTAACATATTGGCCAATCTTTTCTAGAAGACCTGATACAGCAAGTTTAAAATGTTGGAAGCGGCAAAGAACTGTAATATAACAACGAATCCGTTCCTGTAAAACACTCTAAGCTGTAATTTGTAGATGTTGTAGTAAATGATGCAGCATATGGAAATATAACATCTATCCATTTATACATCTGCAGGAGAATATTACGTAAGAGCTTCACTAGTTCTAAAATAAAGTAATTTTTAACAACCATTTTCAGATTTAACGATATGTAAAACCCTGCATTTATTCAGTTTATGTGGTTTGCTCAGCTTGTATATGAGAACCACATACATACGTGTACTTAGGTATGTACTTGCATTTAACGTACGTATAACCTTGTCCCGATATTGTATCGTTGACCTGCACACATCATTTACTTACATATGTAAATGTATTACACATTATGTGTATATGCATTATGCATATGACTGCAATGTTTTATTATCCATGTTGAGAGTTTCATTTTCTTGTTTCGTCGATTCATTCAGATTACAAATGAGATTAAAAACCGTTAATCTAAAATGGCACGTACAATGCCATACAGTGGCCAAAATGTTGGTGCACAGGAATGAAAAAATCATCTTATATTTTTTTTAATTTTCCGCCGAGGAAATCCAAAATTTCTGGAAATAAAACTGTTTCTTCAGCAGCTAACAGTGGATGAACTAACTAACTTACTATAGCATCATCAATCTAAAACGAACAAAATGTTTGATGCAACTCCTAAAAACCTGGTACTCTACATCTTCAGGGGTGCCACAGGGTCAAACTTAGGCCCTCTACTCTTTACTTCTGTACTGGCGTATGGGGATAAAATTAAAATTTCAATATTTGATTGAAATTGAATACATATTAGCAAATGCTGTCTGCTTGTCTTGTTTCTTATACTCGGAAACGTAGTCCCATCCAAGAGAGTCGACATTTACAATGACCTTGGGGTACTTTTTGATTCTCCTCACATATTACAAGTCCTCGCTATTGTTTCAAAACCACCAAATGCTAAAAACATTATTTACTACTTTCCTTGTGAGTAACTTGCAATATGCGTTGCAAGTCTGGTCACCACACTACCTGTATCTCAATTGACAAAGTTCAACGTTGGTTCCTTAAATACCTATCCTTCAAAGCGGATGCACTGGATCTATGTTATGGAGGAATCGACTATACAAGGTATCCACGACCGAGTGGGACATAGGGAGAATACATAAAATCGGTTTTCGGTGAATATTATCTCCGTAAAATTACTTTATTCAAATTTAAGTGCTGCATTTTATAACTGGGCTAACAATGAACATTTCCACAATCATAGTACCAAGTGCATTTCAGTCCTTCTTTGCCTAATCACGCCAATTGACCCGGCTTGACCCGGCTTGTGTTACTGCGCTGTTTCAATCGAGATTTGCTAGGCTGTATATATTTTTTTTGTCCTGTTCCTGGAGTTACTGTTGGGCAACAAACAATTACTTTTTTTTATATAGGGGGAAACCGCTTGGCACCTGGGCACGGGTTCGATGTGCCTAGGTTGGTGGGTGTCGGGCGCTACTCCGACTAAAACCCTTTTTGTGTCCTTCTCTGATTTTCCCATCTATTGCAAACAAAGATGGTATGTTCTGCTGCATCAGTATAGGAGCAATATAATATGCAGCTGTCAGTGTTGTATTTTCCAATACGCTTAGCTAAAGATCTAAAGGCTCCGTGTGCCGTTACTGGTTGCGTCAGGAAGTAGTCAAGCTTCGATGGCTGCACTGTATCCACGGCCTTATAGCAAGTATGAGTCTCTTGGTCCATTGGGCCCTAACAGTTTGGGACTCCCATCTCTTCTGCCAGAGCTCAAGCGACCTTTCCCTGGATGTTGCACGACACGTATGTCTGTTATCCTCTTTATGCTCATGCACATACTTCCTCTCCGCAGCCAACAGGTCAATAGGGACATTTCCAGTTATAACCTGGAGCGCATCGCCCGAAACGGTCTTATAGGCTGATGCAACTCGGAGGAGCATATTTCTCTGCACTCGCCCATACATCCCTCTGTACTTATGGAACCTCAGATCCTCGTACCAGATGGGTGCTCCGTAGAGCGGAATGTCCCCTATCGTCGATTATTATTCCCAAATACCTAATACTTTGTTTAGGGGTTAAAATTACTCCAGTCCAGGCTGAATGCAATCGACTGTCTCTTTCGTCTTCCTTTTGAGGATCACTGCTTCGGATTTTTGGAATAAAAATAAACCATTACTATTATGATTATTACTATTATTTTTATCTTCAGGAATATCAGCAATTTCATGGACAACAGTGTCATTTAATAGATGTGGACTGTAGTTATTTCACAAAATTATCCCTTCCTACAATCTGCATTGTAGCTGACAATCTTCTTTTGCAAACACTGATTTTTTATTTCTTCTGAACAACACACTGGTCTGTTCACAAAGTTTCAAAATGGAATAGCAAAAATCTAAGAACTCTGGAACAAAAACTAGATAGTTATGAATGTTGTACTACTGAAATAGTAAAAATCGTACATGGTCGTAAGCAAATGTGAGCTTTTGTAAGTTTACAACTCTGCACACACGGAAACGCCCCTACAGAATTATTGTTTCAAGTTTGTTTTAATTGCTAATGACCATCAAATATTGAATCAGTTTATGCAACGAAACTCTCCGAACATCCATTGTTGATATAACCTTACCGTTCCTTACATTCAGGTATCCCACCCATCAATTAGTGTACCTAATTTCACCTCGTCTTTAATTTATTCTCCGTCGACTATATCTTTTTTCCAAATCTCTATACACACAATATAAAAATTTAACAACTTTAAAACGTATCCCGCTGAGATTAATTAATTTTCGGTCGATGCGGAATGATTAATGTAATGATTCCGAGGTTGCGTTTTAATTAGGATGTATCTTGTTTATTGTTCGGAATCGAGTTGTTTACGAGAGTTGTTATTAAACCGTCGAGAGTTTCAGCATATTGAACGGGTCAGCGCTTTCTAATGAGCTGTTTTACTTTTTTCTGAAATCGTAACAAAAGTAATATTTACGCTTTCTCATTTGCATCCAGACACCATTTACAATGCAGATTTCCTTAACAAACAACACTTCAAAAGCCGAGATGAATTAGTTTGCAAAAGCATACAACGTTAGCTATACATACAGCTAGTTCGTAATAATGACTATGACGGTCTATTTACTGCTTTGTGCGGTTACAACGCAATATAACAAACTGAAGCAATTATAAAATAGCTAAATTATTTAACAATTTGCACATTCTTTTTGTATTGTTAGAGCGCAACGCAATCACAATGAAAGCTGTTTATAGTGAACGTGTTTGAATTCTCGCATACATACATAGAACTTACTTAATACTCCTAGTTGTTTTAGATCCCAACAACATTAAGACAGTTATTTCGGCCAATAATGACTAGGAAAAAAGAACGCCAAGAAACTTCCATTAAAAGCAGTCAACAGGTTAGTTTACCGTCAAATCAAAAAGAACTGGTTCGTATAGTTTTACTTACGATAAAGTGTTTTCTCTGAGTTAGTTTATCCTTTGCGACGTTGACTGTATGATAGAAAAGTCTGTGAAGGAATTAAGAAGGAATTTAATTAAAATTGTGATGCGCTTAGCGTTATTAGATCTTTTATTCAGAAACGTTATTGTAATCTTGTGGTGTTTCTTTCCTGTGGTTCTTTTGTTATTATTAGTTATATACAGGGTGGTTCCAAATAAGTGCGAAGCTTTTTAGAGGGTGATTCCTTGTCGAAAATTGATGGGGGTATTTCATGTAAACATAAGCTCTTGGGCTTTTCTTTGAAGAGTTACATGCTTCCAGAAATGAGGAAAAAAATTGTTTTTGTTTTTAACTGGAAATTTCTAAAGAGTTAAAGAAATGGCCCTATTCCCCTTGTTACCAAAACTATTTAACAAAATAAAATTTATTTATTTAAAAGTATCTGTTGAAAAGAATGATTAACCTTTGCGTTTTTCATTCGTAAAAGCAATAGTTTCTTAATAAAAAAAAATTAAATACAACATCATGCATGTATGTACGTATCTTCTGTGAATAAAATTGAAAAAATCTAGTAGGTGGCTAAAAAATCGTAATATTCATTCCTTGTCAAAAAGCTCTTCAGTTTGTTTTGGCAAAATTACACTCTTCCAAAAATGAGAGAAAAAATGTTTTTGGTTTTTTTCGTAAAATTGCTGAAAGCTTAAAGAAATAGATTTTTGTGGGCATGTTCTACCAATAAATAAGCAACCTATAAATATTATTATTTGTCAGCCATCTACTAGATTTTCTCGATTTCACTTTTATTAACCCTTTCACTGCTCGAGCCGGATTAATCCGCAAAAAAAGGGGGCGTCTGACATAGACAAAACTTCAAATAATTATTTTCCCTCTATCGATCCAAACTTTTCTTCATCACTGGACAAGCAGCACATAAGTATCTCTTGCGAAAAATTGCTCCGTTCATTGTGTGAACCATGTAAGGACACAATGGCTCAATGCAATCGTACCACGAAAGCATTTTGTTTGAGACGTTGCGCAGTGAAAGGGTTAAGAAAAACCACAATGGCTAAAAAATTAAATCTCTTATTTCTCTTGGTCTTTAATTTTTTCGAGCACGTTCTTCTTCTTCCTATATTTGCTTTTTCTTAAGTCAATATCAGGAAATTCCTTTGCATTATTCTGTGCACTACTGGCTTTATTTAAATCCGTAACATTTTGTTGCCATCGCTTACTATTCCTGTAATGATTTCTATTTCTGTATCTATTATTAGTTGTGTTTATATCTGGTTGTTGTCGGGGTATAACTGTGTTGTATCTATTTTCCATGTTTTCCTGTGAATATCTTTCATTCGACTTACTGTTGCCTCTGCATTGATTGTTGTCATACCTGTCAAAGTAAATACTGGCTTTCATATCTGTCATTTACCGTAAACGATGCCATTCTTCTTTTGTTTATCGACCTTATCTATCTGTCTACTTAAGACAGATAGATAACTGTCTTAAGTAGGACATCATAGTATTTAAATATATGATATTCTCTATTGCTACTTCCATTTCCTATAAATTGTTCTTCAGATCATCACTTATCCAAATCCAGAGCTTTCATGTAGAATCGAAACTCACGTGATTTCTGACGTAATATGACGTAAATAATATGTTCGTCAAACAAGAAATATCCCTAAGCTATCTAACCGGTCCAACCTTGAAAATTTACCATTCCTAATCTTCTCTGTTGCCTTTTCTTGTTAAAAATCTCCCCAGTACTGTTCAATAAACAATTTCTCAATACTGTCTATTCTCACTTCTATGTATGACATTAAACCATATCTCAGCTTCCCCTTCCATGGTAGTACTAATAATGTTCACGACTTTACGACAATTTAACTCACAATCATTAGACGGAAATGATTCAACATAGTTCTTAATACTCTGTATATATGTACCTTAATTTCCGTCCATTTTGGTCTCCAGCTAATTTCGTGGATGATATGCATCTGTAGTTCTTTTTGTAATTGCCCCTCTTATTTTCTTAAGATCCATATCGGTTATCTTTGAAAATTATAACTTTCCTTTATTTTATCATCAAAATTTCGAAGCTTGTTTTTTATTTCATAAATGTCATCTTCTATCCGTTCTATATGTTGTTCATTCCTGACAATTTTATTACTATTTTCATATCTTCTATATTTTTTATTACAATCTTCTACATTCTACATTTCCATTTCATCAACTTTCTGCTTCATTCGCTCCTTCTGTACATTTGAGGAGCGTTCATGGAAAATCAGACGTATCCACATAACGTAGTTTCAAGAAAAAGGAAAAAAAAACAGTTTATTCTAATAGTATTACAATTATATTGTGCAACTTATATGATAAGTAGTATAGCAAATAATATTTTAACCCTGTTATGGTTATAGAAAAATGTACGTCCTTTGATGAAAAGATTAAAAAAAAAACTAGTGGATATGTATTGTTTTGCGTGAATGCAAGTGTTGTTGGCAACACTGGCAACACAGTGTTGCTGCAAGTGTGTCTGGTTTTGTTTGAGCATATATGTACCTAATTCACATACCTATACCTATTTCTATCTATTATTGTTTTACGAGAAAAAGAGGTTAGAAAAATGGTACTGGTAAAAATTTTTATTGAGAAATTGAAATGAAGAATACAACAGGAAACAACAAATATAACATGGTCGTCTTTCAAACAGTCACAAACAATTTCAGTTCCTTCACTATACTCTGCGTGGTCTTTTTCTTCTTGCGTCTGTGGGATATCCTCGATAAAAATTTATCTCCTGTTTTGCTCGAAATACTAAGTTTAATTTTCAAATTGGATATGTATGATTTTGACTGAACTGATCATATTGTGATTCAGATTACTGTGAAACAAAACTAACTTTGAAATGATATCAAACTAAATTTTGGCCAAAAGTGGAGATGTCTATTCCTCATTTGTTTTTACTACCATTGTTGATGTAAATTTTTTTAAGCATATCTCTTGCAACTTCTGTTGTCTTACTTTCTTATCTTGATGTTTCTGTAACTATTCGTTAGCTTCTCTATTTTCTATTTCCCGTCTTTCTTGTCAAATAGCGGAAAAATGCATCTTAACTTTCGGCTTTTTTGTATTCTTAACTACCTAATTATACTATCTTTAGTACTTTACTATCTCTGAAAGTCTCTGAAAAGTATGGTATGATAAACGTTGTTATATGTTACTCCAAACTTGAATAACAACTAGTGGTGTTTGTGATATGAATAAGTGTTTGACAATCTTTCAAAATCTCTAAAATATCTACCTATATTTCTTCTAATCACCACAAATAAATATTTTCCTTATGTATTTTTATTTAAGATTTTGGAACTTCAGACGTTTATCATAAAGCTAGTGAAATATCAAATCTACAGTATGGTTACCTCGACCCCAGTCAACTAGGAAAGAGACAGACAATGCTGCATGTAAAAATACTGTATATCTTGTAAAGTTGAATTTAGTTTGCATATTTCCCATCTTCAGAAGTATTTTACGGAACGGTGATTGAGCCAGTGTTATTTATTCTGCTTCTAATGGTAGAACAAAGGCGCTTTTCCGTTTTGTATATATCCAATAAAAATTTTTTTGAGCGCACACTAATAATCAATTTTGAATATTTAAATTAATTTCTACCATAATCAACATCGTGTCGGTAAATGTTTCTATAATCTGCATTTTTCACAAATAAAATGAAACTGGGAAGATGAATAATTAATTAGGCAACCTTCACAATTAAACCAATTATAAAATACCATAATCTACACTATCGTCTTTATTGCATTAACTTTCGCTAATTAATTGCGAATATTCATCTGTAGTTCAGCCAGCTCTCGGCCATACACCAACCGGTTAGAAATAACCGCGTTAGCTTTTATTTAATCTTGTACTGCTTATAATCGACGACTCACTTTTAAAACAGTCTCTTGTTAATTAATAAAATTATTTATTGGCGATAGCGCGGAGAAGCGTGGCCGACGACATTTGCATAAGCTGTAATCAATGTTCCGAATGAAATTAAAAAAAAAAAACTAGTCATAGTTGGCATTGCGATTTTCATCTGATAAAAGCGGGTACAACTTCTTTCCAACGATAATAATCTGAAAGGTTGGACTGAACCGGTTCTACCCTAATGTCATGACATATAACAAGTGCAGGATTATATTGCAGAATGTGTAATAAAAAAAATGGAATTTTATGTAGGTACGTACGACTGGTTCACGGTTGTCGGCGCAAATCAAAGTTTACTCGAACTTTTTGTACGCGAACTAAGCGTATCTGCATTTAAAATAATTTCATATGGATGTTGTGATTTTTTTTTATTTCTGATATACAGAGTGTTATCTTAGTGTTTGGCCCTAATTTAGAGTTTAGTTTAAGGCTAAGTGTTCCCTACTAGCATACTTAACGGATTTAAGTGTATGTACTATCGAGGGCAAATGTAATGAATTGTACAATAATACAACAATAATTGCATTTACTCTTTATATTAAGAAGTTATGCTGATTAGCATTCTTAACTAGATTTCGTAAGCACAAGCTGTTTCTTTGGCAAAAGTAAATATTGTTTGCTATTATACATAAGTATATGGATAAAACCTGTATGTTTGTTTTACACAAGTAAATTTTCAATGATATGCTTTTTAATATCATAACACGATTCTATTTATAGCAAAACGAATTGTTTCCGATGCCTTATTAAGAAACGATTTAAATGAAGTAGCTGTTTAAAGAAATTTATATTTTTTAATATTTACGAAATCACAAAATAATGAATTTAGTTTTAATTTATTAAAACATAGGTATAATAAATATTTTTCCAACCATTGTGTGCATAGCTAAGCACAGTTCAGATATTTATCTACTTTTAGGTCAATTCAAACACTATTAATTCGATTAAAGATCATTTATTCCAGAACCTTTATAATTTATTAGGTGGTCGCTACAACTTCGTCAGTGGAAGAAATTGACATTTAATTCGTGTCAAATAATTATAATTTATTTTTGTTTTTACATCTATATCTACTTTTATAATTGGATATTATATTTACTAACTTGCTTCGCAATGTATTTTGTGTATGTGATTCTACTGAATTTTGAATAATATACTCTACATTACAAATGAATTCGTCTGATGAAATATTATTATCTACTAAAAATTTTGGGCCTAAAGTTATCCATATAACTTATAATATAATAGATTACCAACCTCTTAGTTATCTTGTAAAATTAGAGAGTTTCCAAGTACTTCAGGATTGATTAGTTTTTGATTATAAAATTATAATTAATTTAGTTCAGAAGTGTTAATTGCTATGTTATATAATGTTGTATTCTTAATATCTGAAATTACTGTAAGTGCAGTAGTTATTGAAACGATTAAAACATCTTAATAAAACTAATGGTATAAATGTATATCTTGACCAATATTTTGCAGATAAAATAATGACTAATTTATCATAAAAATTTTTTATTTTATTAATTTATCTGCGTTCTACCTGAATTCAGTACCATCATATTCATTTCCAGTATATTCACAATTTCCTAACTTTAAATCCTAACCACTAACATCGAAGCAATTTTATGGTTGGAAGCAAATTTCTTGGTAATTTTTTTCTTTTTCTTGGTATGTCCACAACAGTGTTAAAACATCGATACTTCCTATGAACAAATTTCAATAATAAGACTAACTTATTAAAACTCATTATACAACCGGAACCTTGTCACCCATCATTAGAATATTCCAAGATAATAACTTCGCGGGAAACAGGCGCGTAGACGAAGTTTTCTTATTAAAAAGGCAAAACGAAAAAGTCCATTATACTAGACACTTCGACAAAACAAAATAATTAGTTTTCTTTGCTGCCTTTTTCCACGTTAAATCCTTTTAAATGCTCACTACCCTTTGGCCTGCGGCTATACGGCTTATTGCAGTTGCGCAGTTATGTTTACGTCAGTAACAATTCAGAACGCAAAGCCCACAATAGATGCGTTTTATTGCAGTTTGATGCACTACATTTGCCCTCCATAGTACATATCAGTGGCGGCTTGTCCATAGGGTCATTTGGTCAATGACCTCCCAAAAATTTTGACAATATATAAAGAAATATTAATTATTACGTGTTTTATTAAAATAGGTAATTTACTCGCAAAAGTTGCAAATATAATTAACTTAAAAACTTAAAATTTATCGGCTGTCCCTCGTATTTCAACCTCCTGAACATTGGGCTGGCGGTGCGAACTGTCCTCATTGTATTAAAGCTACGCGGAAATATCCGAAGAACTTGCAGCGCCCGAACCGACCCGAACGTACGAAGCATATAATCTAGTTTGGGTCATAAGCCCACTATTTGAAATCGAATTTAGGTTAATTTCCATTGAAATGTTCGATGGCAGCACAAGTGCGTAGTTGGAAAAGTAGTTTTCGGATTTACCTGTAGTTCCTGTGTTTATAATTTATAACAGTGAACATGTGGAACATGTGTTTTAACCTTGTTTTAACAACCTTCTTTTAGCAAAGTTTGTCGAAAGTGCGAGTGTGTTTATAGCAATTTGTTTGTGATCTTTATTGAATCTACCAGATTTTCATTAGATTTTTTTTCGTTTGAGTTTATATTACTTTTCTTTTAATTCGATTTAGTTTAGTGTACATTTAGAAATAAAATAATAAGCAAGTAATATCTTGCATTTTTTTCGTCAGTGAATTTGTTCTTATCTCAATGTAATACGTTATTGTAATAAAATAAGAGCATATATATATTGTTTGGTAATTATTGTCAACCTTTATGCATACTTTCGTGCATAAAGGCATTTAACGTCGATTATTTACTTTAAAAACAAATATATGCGATTTTAACGAACGTGTTATTCAACACTTTTCCACTGCTAAAGAACGAAGAATGGACCTCCAGTTTAAGACTATTTAAAGCGGAATTTAAAGGTAACATATTTATATTTTTTTAAGTATGCCTATTTTTTAAATTTATTTTTGACCTCCCAGTATAATTGACCACGAGCCGCCCCTGGTACATATAATCATAAATAGATATATTACTCATACACTGCATTCCAAACTGAATAACAGTTCTAAATCAGCATGCATACTCGCAAAATTTTTCAACGCATGCAGGACGTTAACAGTAGAGTTTTATTTGTTTTTACTGGATGTAATTATTGCTTTCATTTGCAGGACTTTACATAATTAAATTACAGAGAAGCACGCTAGGAATGCAAAAATCTCTTTGAAAGAAAAATCTCCTCCATGAATATGTTTACGTAGTTACGCGGAACATAATTTGAAATCCGCGTTTTAGTGTCCGTGCAAAAAAA
>SMLS01069029.1:0-50071 GCA_004785975.1 Popillia japonica
ACCTCTTCCCGGCTTTATTTATCCTATTTCTCAAAACGACCGGTATAAATGTTGGTGTTTGACACATTGGGAACACCAATACTCTACCTACTATGGAAGTAGAATGGTTCTGTATTACTATTCGACAAAGCTATGTAACCAATAACTTTTATGTACCCCTTATAATGTTAATACCTAACATAAATGCTCAAGAATATTTAAACTTTAACCAGTACGAACATATTTTTAGTTTTCTAAACGAAAGAGGAGAAAAGAACATATTTTGCAAAGCCGTAAGAATTCGTTAATAATCCATCCAGATAAAAACACAGCACAAAACAAACATAAAAAGAAAAGAAGAGAGGCATAGATCGCTTCCGTTTTCTGTACAGCATAGTTCAAAAGTCACTTTATACAGAAAATACTAAATTTTCATAAATTTGTAAAAATTATAGGAAGAGCATTACGAATAAAACGTTGGTTTTTGAAATTTACTTTTCCATATTATTGTATATACATTTAAAACAAACGGTTTCGTTACTATTGATTAGTAAAGAGTGCGAGAGCATTTAAATACTTTAATCACGAATTTTGATAGAGCGACATTATTATTATTAATAATAGTTGCAAAAATTTTATTTTTTATTTCTTATTTAAAAGGAAAACCAGTCTATATCCCACACAAACAATTAATTCAAAAATAAAGTCTTGCGTTTATGAAACTGCGGTTGAAACTTGTGGGTCTGATACGTAACGTAACCAATTTAATATTTTTTATGCGTGACTACGCATAATAACGGGGAAAAGATAAAGTCTGTGTATCTACTGTTTTGCGTGCAGGCTATATCCGCTGGCAAATATTTCTCGAAAATAATTTAGTTTTATTATTTCGTTCAGACGGAATGTGCAAATCAGCTGCTTCGTTTAAATTGCATGGTGCCCACGATATTATCTCTATTCTCATTCTTTTTGAGGTTAATTGGATTCTTGGCGTTGATAGACATGTCTAAATAAATTTGTAGTGAACAGCTTTTATTCAATGGAACTTTTACGTAAAGGTTGTCAAAATAATAGATTTACATTTTCACACAGCTTCTTTGAAGAAATTATAAGGCAAATGTAGAAAATGGTTAGTTTGATATTTGAGAAAGTTAGGTTAAAACAATTTAACAGATAGAAGGATTTAAATTTTTTTACAGACCTGCACCAATGTATCCGTAGACAGTGTTAAGCATTTAATTGTTTAGCTATTAGTGGTGAACAAACAGTGGAAAACTTGAGTGAATGCAGCTTATGTGTGGTGTGATGGAAGATCCTTTGGGTGGTTTGTAGACACAATTGGCAACCAATCTTGTTCTGGTTAAAAATTAAATTTTCCTAAAAAAACCGAGTATTAAACCAATTTCGTGATGCTTCACAAATGCCAAACTGTATTGAGTATGTGCTTGTTTTGGTATTTAGTCATTTTATCTATTTTTCCAATCAATAGTTCTAGAGTGTATTACGAACTACAAATGTGGAATATAAGTAGGTACTTTATGTCAAAAATTATTTCTGTTATGGTTATAAATACAAAGTGCCAAGAATTCGAAAATAAATATTACTCATCTGAATTTCATTAATACTTATACTTTGAAAGAATTTGTTGTGGAAAACTGAGCAGTATTCTCAGCGTCGTAAATTCTATTTACCAGAGATATTGTCATATTCAGCAGAAACAAATATGTAGTTACGAATTCTATTTAAGTTCTGATTAATCACACCATAATGTTCCGAATCCGTCGATAACGATTTGGTAATAAAAGTTTTTATTATTAAACGTAAAACAGCTTATAGATACACGCACAGCTGTGCCTTACGGTTTCCTGGTCTAAGTAATAAGCAAGAGCTATTACTCGGTTGTAATGTAAATGAAAATAGTTGAAATAAATTTTGAAAATAGTAAGAGCTTGCTTAAGTCTTCGGAGTAGGCCAAAGTACAACTTCCCCATTCTAATATCATTCTTTAATAA
Organism: Popillia japonica; assembly: GCA_004785975.1. NCBI lineage: Eukaryota > Metazoa > Arthropoda > Insecta > Coleoptera > Scarabaeidae > Popillia > Popillia japonica. The sequence continues at coordinate 1,992 of SMLS01069029.1, forward strand.
TAAAAACAGTTAGAACACGACAAAGATAAGATTGACCATGAGCAACACCAAGAGTTGATAGGTATGTACTTCTTACAGGTTGCATATAGATATTAAACTTTTAGTGAAATTCAACTTCGAAATAATTCCACTGTTGCTACTGGAAGATTGATCTCGAAACTGTTTTCATAAATGTCAATTCTCAAAGGGCAATGGTACATACAAGTTCCACTTACCGTGAACCATAATAAATGTCGCAGGATATGGACAGAGGAGTATGCTATGGAATGGAATTCTGTTCAGTGACAGGTTAAGATTGCTTTTACGAGGGAAACCTGCAATATTTCCGGAATCGGTAAGAGATGACGCATGAAGGTTTAAGCGGATTCATTGGTCGGCAAAGGCAACATTTTTCTGGTAACTGCCCAAATTTCACGAAATTTTGAATATATGAAAAAGCTTTCGACGCACCGGTACATACTGCAGATCAAGGAACAGTCGAAGCAATGAACTTTTTTGGGTAATTTGGTCCCGAAGACTGCGAAAACCGGTCCATGGGCCAGAAAAGACATAGCAATCCTTATTTGGAATTGCCAAGGTGTGATCCTCATTGACTATCTGCAAAAGGAAAGGACGATCACCGGGCAATACTACAGCGATTTATTGACTCGATTCCATGCAGTATTGAAGGAGGAGCGGCCTGGATTGCAGCAGAAAAGTGCTTTTCCACCACGACAATGCACCGGATTATTCATTTTGCATCGTCGTGTACAAATTCAAATGTGTTCAAATATTCACCGGATCTAGACCCTAGTGACTGTTTTTCCTATTACCAATCCTGAAAAAATCGCTGACAGGAAAAAGATCTGTCGCAAATAAGGAGGTCATTGCTGCTACAGATTGCTATTTTGCAGATCTCGAAACATCCTATTTTTCCAATGAAAAAGTGTAGATATTGAGACTACTTCGAAAAATAAAAATAAAAAACCCGACCAATACCTTTTTTTTCGCCGATTGTGGAAACATATCAGGTCGCTCTCGTAGGTAGCATACTCGTTTTGACTTGGTGCGCACAAAGTACGAAATAGCCCTTTATTTGTACGGGAAATATTTTACTATAACCGTGACCATGTTATGGAATTGGCTCATACATGTTTTAGAGCACCTTTCGATGAGATTAGATTAGGGGTGGCACTACGGGCATCTTTCACCGCGGTCTATTGTGATCCCCAGTAATTATAGAAGGCGCTCTCTACCTCTGCCCTCTTTATGAGGTTTAGCGTCTTTGAGAGGGACTCCCGTATATAGCTGTGTGCTATCGAATTCTCTGTATTCAACATTAGAAACGTTGTTCATGCGAGGCCTTCGCAATGGCACAGCACATCGACTGGGGTTTCTTCCTCCTCCTTGCAGAACCTACGTGTGGCATCTTTCGCTAGAGCTATGTTATACATACATATGACTATTTAGTCTACAGTGACCTGTCAACAGACCTATTATCATTTTGACGGTTTTCCTGCCTTTACGCTGTAGGTGTCTAGTGAATTCAGGCTTCTGTTCTTTTAGGAACTTTTTGTCTGTCATTGTCCTGGTGATCTTTGACACCATTCCCTGGATTTATTATGTACCCATTCGTTGATGGACTTTCTGATTTGTGATTTGGTGGTGCCGAAGGATGGGCCAGGCCCGCCGAATCGCATAAACGAACCTTGTCTGACCATTTCCCTTAACGCCATTGTGGCTGGGAACCTAGGCCAAAATTAATTTCCTTTGGGAACCAGCTCGTTTAAGGCATTAAGGAAGTCCAAAACTTTCAACACTTGCTGAACTACATAATCGCTTTAAGTGTAGTTTGGCTGTTTTTTGGCTGTTTGAGACGATAGCGACGCTTTTGCCGAACTCAGTCTATCTTTCCAGTTCCCTAACGCAATGGTAAATTGCTGCTACTTTAGCTTTAAAGATCGTTGTGTCCTTACTGATTCTTATCGAGAGCCTTTGTAGGCTTTCCTCCATAATATATACTGGCTCCTACGCTATGTTTTGTTTTGGAGCCGTCTGTATACCAGTTCGAGGCCGCTTTTACCGCTATTAGAGCATTTACAATGCTTCACTTACTGTTCAAAAGTATTTGGATACGATACACTTTCTTCACCATACGAGGAAGCAGTGTCAAAACATGATTAATGTTCAACAATTGTTTGAAGAGGTAGAAAGCGCCAATAGGATTAGCAAGCCAATTTCTTGGACACTAATCTATCTATTATATATAATATATCTATTGTTTGTTTTATAAAAGTTTATTAAAGCCACCTTAAGTAATTAATTGCTTAATCCAGCTACCTACTGCTTAAATCACACCATGCCATTTAACTATATCGAACATTTTAGTAATCACAATATTTTATTGAGAGACTCTAGTAGCATGGTATAAAAGGTTAGGTTAACGACCCATTCGGTTCGACGGAAGCAATTAACAGAAATAATATATCTTCATTTAGACGGCTTATAACACTATTAGTTTACCTCAGGGATCGAAATTGAGGCCATTCTCGTTTCTTTCCTCGATTTGTTCCTGATATCACGCTACATGCTGATGAAAAACGATAGTGTTTGCAGATAGAGGCTATGTCGTATACTAATGAAACACACAGCAATTGCTGTGAAACAACTGGTGAGTCGCCTTTTATATACCTAATAGATTTACATATACTTAATAATGGAAAAACGCATAATTAATCGTGAAATAAACTGTTTTACATAAAGTTAACAGAACTAATTAATTTTGACAAGTGATAATTTCCACCAAAAATATGGTACTTAATTCACAATAAATAATTTAATCACTTAATTATATAGAAGCTTTCAACTTTAATCCGCTCTTTATCGTTGGACTTAAGAAACCGAACACCACAGTGACGTTGTATATCCATTACCTCTGCCGTGGTGATTTAAGATTTAATCTGATGTAGGTATCGTATTATATTTATGCCATTGTATAAGTTTACCTCTGCTACAGAATCTCAATACCTCTACACTAAATCATTTAAAGCTACTGCCTACAATGGTTTATACGTGGTGTGCTTACGCTCGTATTGTCTTAAAAATTTAATTTCAGGCTTTTACCAGCACGACATCTCTGTAAACTAACATATATATAGAAAGCAATTGTCGTTAAATGCGTATTTACGCTTCCTATCAAACGACATCATTCATGCGAGCTGTGTGAAGTGATGGAAAATATATAGATTTTACGATACGATTATAAATTGGGAAATCGCTAAACACCCATCTTCATATTTTCACGCATAGTAAAGGTTCTGTTTACTATACCAGCATGATTAAATCGACTTTATTACTGTAGTAAAGTTATAAGCGGATATAATGAAAGTTTACATTTAAATTTAAATAATGTTTTAGTGTTCGGAAGACTGCTTTACAAAATCAATCTTCATCTTGCGTTATACAGTAACACAAGTTGAGAAAAGAAAAACGTAGAATATATGGGATTGATTTATAAATAGCTTCTAAGCGATTTAAACTTCCAGAGGTAAAACATTCGTTTTGGTCCCCTTAATTGCATTTAAGATTTTTCAGGTACATATATATAATTTGTATAGCCATCTAACTACTATAACACTGCGATTATGAACAGCTATTAGCAGTTGTGGAGGCGCTCTTGCTAGTATGTGCGTTTTAACAAAATGCAAGAGCGACGTCCTACAAATACAACAGCTAAAACAACGGATATCGATTTTAACCGCAGAGCAACCACGGCTTCTTCCTGTCGCAGAAATAAATTACTGATGACCATACGGCGATATCCAATACAAAATTATTGTTTTATAACGCTAACTAAATTCCAGATACCATGAAAATTTTATGAAAAGGATTTCTATGTGTGTATATAGTAGACTAGTTAACTAGTAATCTGAGCTAGACTTTGAATGCGACATTTCTGAAATAAAGCCTAATTGAGAAGATTGCCTAATTGCAATATTCTCACACAGCTACTATTAACGAACTAATCCTTACAGGGACCTTGCTATATTGTTTATGAAACATCTTTCAATGGTAAAAGCATGACTGGCAACTTGCGGTCAATGCCTAACTTGAAGGAAATGGTGAATTCCATGATGGCATAGCGAAGGATCTGCTTAAGGCTACCCTTCATTTAAATTATTTCTGAGCAGCAAAATTAAAAATTGGTCTTAGTAGTATAATTTATGAGGGATTTGAATTTCTAGCAGATCTTGCCGCATTATGATAATCGAATTTATTTCAAAGACCTATGACGCAACGAAAATTATGGATGCGGAGTTTGAGTGAGCACCCAGTGCTAATATACAAAATGATCGAAACTGACATAAATCCAAAAATTGTTGTAGTCGTAGCTTTCTATTTGGTTGTTAGACCTTTCTAATTCCGATAGGACAGCCTTGTGTCATTCAAGAAATCAACTTGTAGTTGGTAGATTACAGGGGTGGGTTTTAGTGTCCAATTTATTTATAATATTTATAAATTACCTAATAATGCACTAAAAACGTCCAGAAAGTCATTTACACTAACCAAACGCAGCTCCTTACACGTTCCTCACGAGCAGTGATTGAAATCGACCATAGAGTTTACGAAAGAAGAGGAAATTTTAACTACACCTTCGGTAGCAAATTTTTATTCCTCAAAATGAATCTTAATTACAGCCTAACGTTCTGGAGACATGTTCAGGATGTGACCCACGGATTCAATACTGTGAAATTCATGTTTTTCCGTTTTTACACGTAAAAACCTTCTGTTTTTCATTATCCTGATTAAAGATAACTAAATGCATTCTACACAACTAAGAGCCCAGCTCAATGGGTTTCAATTTCCGAGAACCAATACGTGAAAATCATTGGTCATCGATTACAACATTAAATAAAAGTGAATTTATTATGTTAACATTCTGGTCTAAGCATCTAAAGATGCTCAGTTGATCCTCTCAGCTTAACAAGATTACTGTCAGAGATAATTTAGTAATTTGTTAATGTCAATAAATATCAATGACGAATTTTCATGCTATTTAAGCTAAAGGACGTGGAAAACATAGTTTTGAAAAAATTATGATTTCTGTTTGTCCTGTGGTTTGCTACATGCTAATATGGAAACCTGTAATGACTTATACTACCATTTAGCATTACGAATACGATAAAATACAGCCTTGGTTATCTAAAAAATAATAGATACACTCTTCAGCTTAAGTAAGATAGTTTAGTTCCAATAAGTTGCTGTTCATGTGACAATGCATGCATTATTTTTGGGTACAGTTTTCAATAAAAAAGTGTAAATAAAACTTTAGCAATTTAATACGTTTATCTTAAAACTTTATGTCTTCGTCTGAAATTAGGTGCAGTTGGAGGTAAATTTCGGAAGACCTACTAGTGAAATAAAAATGGAATTAGAATATACCTATTAAGGAATTTGCTCTATTTGTAATGACCTTCTACAATAGAAGCTATTGAACATATCGCCAAAAACAACTCTTGTAGTTATTACAGAAATAAAATTGCTAGTCTAATGTAAAACGATTTGCTTATCCGCTTCCGTGCGTGTCCTCTCCAATGTCGTATATCGCGCCAAAAATTGATAGGCACCATTTCCAATCGACTTCAAACATTTTTTTTATACATGGTAGTTACAATAGCTCCCTCCCTCAGCTTTGACATCGGCCTACGCTTTTTACCCGATCGACACGATTTCAACAACCTTCAAATAAATCAATTTCTTTTATGTTGAAGTAAATGATGTGTTATTTGCTTCACCATTATCGTACCAGTACGAGAAAATTCCAAATATTTAAAAGAGTTATTTGTGCTTTTCTAAACAAATAAAATGTTCAACGGTAGTTAGCTATACTTACTATTGAATTCTATGTTTTACTATTATATGTATGGGGTATTAGGGTGATGATACACTGGCACCGGAAAGATCTATTGTCTCCCCTATTCTCACTGTAGAAAGTGTAGGATGTCGGAAGGGCCCAGATTAGATAGTTCTCTCTCTTCAATTTCATGTGCTTCTAGGGGCAAGGTCCTTGAGTTGCACAGTGCAGAACAGTTTGAGAGTTGGATGTTTCATCTACTTCCCCAGAAAATCTGCATTCGGCATCCTTTGTTATTTCGAGTCTGCTTAGGTGTCCGTTCGGTTTACAATGGCCTCAGAGGATTCCTGTCAATATCTGAACATTGGTTTTGCTAAACTTAATGCACTCGGAGGGTCTCTTTTGGTTATATGTTCCCAGAATAGTTTTACCTTGCCTCATACCGTGGAGATTCTCCCAGTATTTGGATTTTATTTACACTACTTCAAAAAAGGTGCCTTGGTGGTGTTTTGGCCCCCTTCTTAGCGAGATTATCTGTTATTTCGTTTCCTTTCACTACGGTGTGTCCTTGTTACCTTTTTACTTTTGTCTAGCTTGTTTAGTTTGTCTAGACATTCCCAAACCATTTTGGAGCTGCTTTTACTACTGTACATATGTACATACATATTTCTTAATAATTTTGTTGCATATTAAGTCAGAATTTTTGACATTAGAAACCACGCGAATCAAAACGTGAGGAACGAAAATATTGATCTAATAAATTAACTTATTTGTAAGTATTTTCAGTTACTGTAGAGATTTGTAGCTACACCGTTTTTTCATTGCAACAAGCTGCAAATACGCGATATTGCGAATAAATCAAAAAGAAAAAGGATTAGGTAAAAATCGCTTCTTAAACGAAGTTTGTGGAGGAAGACGGACTTCTGTGTAAATCCCACAGCTTTACGATAAACCCTCTGAGATATAACGTTATTGTAAATCAGTAAAAAGAAAGTCTGTTTTACGTTCACATTTAAATTATTCTACTAAACTCTTTAATGTGTTGTTTTCATATTTATTGTATATTGGACCATAAACCAAAATTCCCACTGCTCAGTTTTTACTTCAAACAGAAATTCAATATGTATGTGATTATTTCTATTGCGTTGAGAATGTTTCTCACAATTTCCCTTTGTTCCAACTGCCTTCATAATAATGTTATAAACTATACGACGAAATAGTGAAGTTCAACGATAGAAGTGATTTATTATTGGCCCTTTTGCTAGAACATATTTTATGTTTCGAAAGGTCATTCACTCATATTGAATAGAAATATTTATGACAGTATACATGCATAGCATACATTATTAAGCAGCGTTTAATTTTCGATATATTGGAATTCCTTAAGCTAATAATGCGCTTTATATGGCTATAAATGTTGTTTGGACGCAGTAATTTACGGGCGAGCGGTTCCGCGTTGTACATACATTGACCTTAGAGAAGACTAGCATTCCATCACATTATTTCTCCTAAAAATTATTTGTGTACACAAACCTCACTTAAATCGCTTTTATTACAGCGCCACTCGTTAAATCTATTTATATACATACATATATATATAGGTACAGGAATTTAGGCGCAACTGCATTTTATGTGTGATGGTATCTGGATGATATTATATTAATTTCTATGTGAAAAACTAATCAAGATTGGACTTATTGTAATTCCTTTAAAAGTTCGAGTCAGCCTATAGATTTATTAATGGGTTGTAGTTGTAATATGCATCATAATGTTATATGTATATAAGAGATTCTTAATGCAACTTAGACTGTGGTGGCGAAAACACTAAGTGGAGTGCAAATATTGGCCTGTATCTGTTCTATGGGTACGATGAGGCCACAGCGGCATTGGAAACTATCCTATACCATTTCATACAGTCGTGTTCATATGTGTTAGGCACCTTAAACAAATTCAGTATTAACTAAATCTCGTCAACCACTCGTCACAAATTTCTGCCCTGCATTGCATCTAGGCGTTACATTAATAAGTGTATTACACACCATTTGAATTTCACCATCGGTTTTAGTGAGTTGCTCCAACTTTTAATTCAAAGATGTAAATCTGCTAGTAATACTGCAGTAGTTTCAGTGTATGCAACAAATTTGTAGACTTGTTGGGTTTGATTTATAGTTAAGTAAGAGACAAAATGCCAAGACAATCATTGTTAAGTGAAGGTAAAAGGGCGCAAATTGTTTTATGGTCATCGCAAGGATGTAATCAAGTGCAAATATCAAAAGAAAAAAATGCTCACGTTGTGAAGTACAAACAACTTTAAAACGTTACATGCAAACGAGATCTTATCAAAACAGACCAAAAACCGGCAGAAATCGGAAAAGTACACCTAGACAAGATCGACTGTTACAAAGAATGTGTCTGCGAAACAGAAAATTAGGATCAAAAGATCTCGCCAAAGAGTTAAATCAGTCTTTGAGAATACCAATTTCAGCGGTAACCGTTCGAAGAAGAATTTGGTCTACGGGGGTGTAAACCAAGAAAAAAGCCGTGGCTCTCTGAAGTGAACAAAAAGAAACGCTTCGAATGGGCGAAAAACTATAAAGATTGGACGTGTAATGACTGGGCGAAGGTTATTTGGTCGGACGAATGCAATGTAGAAGTGAGTAGTATAAACTTTAACGTTAGTTTTATATAACAATAAAACACGATTATATAAGAATTGTGATATGTACATGAAATTATATTTTACATATTTTTCACACGGCAATTTCAGATTTTCGCTCATTCTGGCGTCCAGTATATTCGCCGTAGAAAAGGTGAAGAGTATAATCCGCAGTGTATAATACCAACCGTTAAATATGGCGGAGGAGGAGTTATGATTTGGGGCTGTATGGCGGCCTCGGGGGTTGGAGAGGTATTTACTTGCAGTGGAAGAATGAATAGTACTACATATACTACAATGTTAAGCCAAGTTTTAAATCCGTCAGTCACAAAACTTAGAGCCAACAACTGAGACGAATGTTATTTTCAGGAGGATAACGCGCCCTGACACACTTCTAAACTAAATCGTGAGTGGTTTGCGGATAATCATATAAAATTATTAGAGTGGCCGCCACAATCCCCGGATATGTCACCAATAGAACAGCTGTGGCCCATTTTAAAGAAAAATGTTCACACACGTCAGTGTAAGTCACTTCATGACCTACAACAAAGAATTCTTGAAGAGTGACAGAAAATAAAACCAGAAGTATGTTCAAAACTAGTAACTTCAATGCCTTCCCGAGTACAAGCTTTGTTAAAATGTAAAGGAGGGGTGACAAAATATTAATAAAATATTTACAGAATATATATAATACAGTTATGTATGTAGTTTAAGTTTTACTATTATTATTATTCTGTTATTCATTACTTCTTGGGGTGCCTAACACATGAACACGACTGTATCTACATACAAGAAACTGCAAGGTCCCCAGTATACAGACTGCTGTGTAAGCAAGCACTGATAAGTAAATCGCAAGGTGCCGCACACGGCATCAACTAACAAACGAACTTAATGAGTAAGCAATGTTATGATTCAAATTCAACATAAACAAGAAATATCAGGTGAAAATATCTGACAAGATGGACTGGGAGAAAGGTCCTCCAGTAGGAGCGGACGCACACTGGTATGTAGACGACTCCAAAATGGAAGACAGCGTAGAAGTTTGCATATATATATATACGTAAGAAAGCCTAAAACGGTCTTTTCGATAAAGTTTACCAAGGATACGATGGTATTCCAAGTTGGGTAGCAGCAATTCATCGCCGCGTTAGAGAAGTAGAGAGATGGACCGAGTTAGTTAAAAACGTAGCTTTTTCTCGGTCAGCCAAGCAACACTTAAGGCGATTAATTCGGTAAATGTTGATTCTAAGCCGGGTCAGGACTGCGTAAGCAAAGAAAATTAGCATTGGAGTGGGTTCCCAGCAACATTGGCGGAAGTAACATGAAGCACCTCAAAATCACAAATCAGAAAGTTCATCGACGAATAGATACATAACAAGTCCAAAGTGGTGGCAATGATCACCAGCACAAAGCCAGATAAAAGAATTCCTAAAGGAACTGAGTAAAGGGAGGAAGACTATTACAATGATAGTAGGTCTTCTAACCGGTGACTGTTGACTAAAGAGGCATAGCACATGATGTTATCTGCAGATTCTCTAACGAGGAGCAAGATATATTTTGCGAAGGCCTGGCGAAGAGACAATATGCTTCATAAGGAAGGCAGAGTTAGAGGGCGTCGTCTAGGATTAAAAAGGATCACAATGGATCTGAAAAGGTTGCAGTGAATCCGTAGAGCCATGCCAATGCTAATCATACTAATCTAATACATGTAGTTCAATCCAGAGTTATTTTAAAGGGGATTTTGTCTTGATTTCTCTCCGACACTTGAATGTAGGAACGAAAGGTCTATTTTGGTCTGAAATATAGCTGAGTGTTTAAGTAGCTCAAGATTGAGTCACCAAATTGTTATTAAAATAGTCCTGATACATAGACTAGAAGCTATTAAGAATTGCTCTGCAGATTCACAAGTAGTAGCCAGAACATTTCCTGCATAGTGTATCCAGTTTCCATATACCAGTTTCCAGATACAATTTGCTATATACCAGAACATTACGGAAAGAGTGTACGTGTGCTCAAATTACTATAGTCAGAATTATTACAATGAACATAACCTTCAACGATTATGAATCAACGAATGATTATGATTATTGCCAAATTATAATAATATATACATATTTGGCTTTATTGGTTCTGACTTTGTTGTTGAAGATCACTTCAGAAACACATATTTATTAGTAAATGTCTTCCGGGTTTGTCGCCTAACGACGTAACTGCTTTTTGGCTTGACGTCTCACTGATTATGCTTACAGCTTCTTCAGAAGTTATCTAAAGGCTTGTTATATATCCCATTCCCGTTCCGTTTCGTTGATTCGTAACCGTTTCGCTCTGATGATCAATAATCGTTCCTGTCCAACGAGTGGCACTATTTCTTGTATGACGATCTCGTAGTGCTAACTTCCAGGTGTTGCTGAGTCTGTATCTGTCTTCACGATTAAAGTTGTTGTTATAGTTCTTCATTATTTCTATAGACTCGTGTATTATCCTGGGATTGTAGTGGCTGGTCCTGGCTAATAACGTCACGATGCTGTAGATTATGTTGTAGCCGCATTGTTGCTGCAGTTGTTCCACTACTGCAGATTTTTTCTTATGTCCAAGGCGTGCGTCTCTCTAGTTTCTTCATTCTGCATTGTATACTTCGTACCATCTGACCGATGTAGTTCTTCCCGCATTGACATTTCAGCTCGTATATGCATTTGGTTAGTAGTATAGCATCTGCAACACGTCCTTGTTGGGAGGGAGTAGTTGTTCCATTTCTGTCACTGTATTCAAATGAATGGTAATGTTTCTTTTCTCTAAGGTCTTTTTCAGTCTGTCAGTGACTCTGGATATGTACGGCAGGTATGCGTATCCTGCCGGTTCTTGTCGGTCGTGGTTGTTCTTCTGTTTTCGGAGTTTCCTAATATCTTTTTCACTGCAGCCGTTCTCCTGCAAAATGTTTTTGAAGTGTTGTGTTTTACTCTGTCTATGATGTTCGTCGTTGATTTTCTCTGCTCTTCTGAATAACGTGTTAACGAGGAACCTCTTTGAATGAATTTAGATTTCATCTTACTAGATTCAATGACTTCTTGTTTAAATGCTCCCATAAATATGTTGGTAATGATAGGTGATAGAGGGTATCTCATTGCAGCACCATTCGCTTTTCCGTAGAATTCTCCGTTCCACAGGAAGTAGATTGAAGTAAGGCAGAGTCTCGCTAAGCCAATTAAGTCCGGGTCCGGTTGTAGTCCATTTCATATTAGTTGTTGCCTGACGATTTGTAGTGTTTCCTCCACGGGTACGTTAGTGAATAATGATTCGATGTCAAAAGATACCAATATACGACACGAAACCTGTCGCATTCTAAAGAAATCTAAACCACCAACAAAGAACATCACCAAGAACGAGAAGAAAGTACTTGAGGATATACGTCAGAAGAAGAACGTGATCGTTGTACGAGCTGATAAAGGCAACGCAACCGTAGCCATGGATCGCGAAGATACAGATGCTATGGGACCTGGATCACTACAAGAAAGTGAACAAAAGCCCAAGTACAAAGGTGGAAAAGCAAACCAGGGACGCTATTATGAAGTTATCAATCCTGAGGAAAGAAGAAATCCTCTTAGACCAATCGTCGGCACAGATGGTTTGCCTACCTTCGAATCAGCCAGATAAAGTAGCTTTCACGAAACACCAACATGTTTGTGCAGAATTCTCAACACTTCATCGAGATACAACAACATGAAATAACCCAGAAAGATATATTGGTATCGTTTGAAGTAATTTCTAAACTTTATGATTTTATTTATATGTTTTATTTATCTGTTGAAGTCACTTTCACACTATTCAACAAATTAGTCATATATGTAAATTATTCATTTCCAACTAAGCTTTATAATAAGGATTTATTGTTATTCACAATGAAAAAATACATTTAAGCAATAGCCAATGTATAAATGTATGTACTTCAAAAAGAACGAACATATTGTACGAGAAAAAGATCGTTATATGTATTACATATAAAACATATCGGAAAAATATATATTAAAAATTTACGTTCTTCATATATTGCCTGAATATGGAAGCCTTATCGCATATCATGCGAATATTCTGCGAATATAACATATGTATGTGAAGCCATTCTTTGTTATCTAATGGAATAGCTTCTAATTAGCCCGTTTAATATCTTTTGACAAATGTAATTTACCATAATTGTTAATATTAAATACCACTATTAAAAGATAATTTCTAATTAAAATAAATCTTAAACTTTGCATAGAACTAAAAACTAAACTTTATCATGCTTCTCAAAGCGGTGCAGCGATAGCCTCTTTTGTACAGAAAATTAAAACCACATATTCCAAATTTTCTACAATATAGTCGATTCTCTGCGGTTTAACTTTAATCGATTTTCCCTACAGCTGAAAAGGCATAGGGATGGAGTTCGTACCACATGAAAGAGCGCCATACTTACATATGTACATATAATATCTAACTACGTGTTTTACACGGGAGATGTTGTGCAGACCGTATTTGAGTATTAATTTAATATTTTGACAGTATTTATAATTAATTCAACTTCTTAGAACATGGAATAATTGTAATCAAAATATGTATATGCATATGTCTGTAGATAACAACTGCTACTTGTAAATGTGTTGTAATAAATTTAAATTACTTGAGGCGATTGTTTACTCGAAATTTGTTGTTTTTACATCCTAAGATTTTACAAAAAAAGAACAGAAATACAAACAATGGCTAAAGAGTTTTGTGTTGTTATGACTATGACTGTAAAGTTTTACGAGCAGTATTTTGTAATTAGATTTGCGAGTTACGATAAATTATCACTAGCCGTAATAAACCAAAGTAGGTATTCATTATTTTACAGGATTATACCTTCGAGGAGTCGTACAAATATGTTATAATACGCTTACGTATGACATTAACTTAATGGTCTTTTAGTTTTAAGTGTCAACGTAAGTGAATCTATAGCGCTTTGCACTTTCTCTAACCTTAACAACGAGACTATTATCGTATATAAGTCGTTGTCCCTACGCAGTTTAGGTTTAAATACGTTTTATTAAAACGCGGAAGTAACTCGTAATAAGTATAAGAAAAAGGCAACATAAGAAAATATTAATTTTTACAAAAAATATAAAATTGTTCTATTTTTAACATAATTAACATTAACATGTGCAGCATAAAGTAGCAGCTCTTACATAAAAATTAAAATTAGTTAGAGACTCGGCAAACTACCTTGAAATTAGTTAAGCATATAATTTCGCGACGGTGGTTGCGTAAACAGCTGATGTCTGTTTGTTTGGGAAAACATATGCGCCCATCCTCCCTGCAGTCGTAGTCTTTGCTGTAGATTACCGTCAAAGACTGATTGGAAGTTATTAAGAAGCCGAGTATGTAACTTCACCTACGGGTATGGATACAAACTGAATACGTTACTAAAAATGCTTCGATATTGCTGTGGCCATATGTACATATTCACCGGCTTCCGAATGAATATTATAGCATCCAATGTCAAAATTGCTTGCAAAATTGCAAATTTTAACAAAATCTATGTTTTTACTGTGCATACTTAGATTTTCGGTAAACCTGCATTTCAATACGTGCGATGCAGACGGGGATAAGCCTTTCACCATGAATCCATGGTTCCTATAATCAAATTGGTGGTGATAGTATAACGGTTTGAAGTTCCACGCCTGCAGCAGATATGTGACGCATGAGCACTCAAATGCATACTCAGTGACATTAGAAGTATTATACTCAGAAGAAGTACTTTGTTCAACTTGACTTTTTGGCATCAAAATTGATTTTGCGAAAAAAAAAATTCTCACCTTTCTGTGAAGAGATTCATGTTCATGGGAGCTGACTATATATAGAAAAGTTATGTCATTGCGTGTCCGTCTGCAGGTGTTAAGCGTAACAAAATGCCTAGCGTTTGAAGACGTTACGTATTACCGTGTTAGTGACTTTGACAAGGGAGTAGAATTATTGTCTATCGCGATGTTCGTTTGTCCTGTCACGAAATCGGCCGTCGTGTTAATTGTACCAGAATGACGGTAATGCGTGTGTGTCGTGTGTGGACAGAAGTAGGTAGAGGAACACGAGAAGACCAACTGGTCAACCGACGCGTACCACAGAACGTCAAGATTGGCGCTTCAGACAACTAGCTCTACGAGACCGTTTTGCTACAGGGCGTCAAATCGCTGGCCAGTGGTTTGGAGAAGATTGTAAACCTGTTCCTATGCGCACACTATATTGCGGCATTCGAGCTTATGGACTTTTTTCATACCGTCCACGATTAGTGTTTCTTTTGATTGCGGACCACTGTCGTCAACGCTTCAGCTGGTGCAGAGAGCCACAGCATTGGCAAGCAGAATAATATAATGTTGTCTTCAGCGACAAATCGTAATGCAATCTAGGTATGCACGATGGCCGTAGAAAGGTGTGACGAGGGTGTGGGGATCGACGTGATATTGGGTTTGCTGTTGGAAGACATGTACACAAGACTGTTGGAGTAATAATTTGGGGGCTACTGCTTATGGTAGCCGATCACTACTTCTGCTTATTTGAGGCAGTATGGTTGCTGCGCGTTATGTTGATGATATCACACAAGTAGCACTTCACTATCTTTATCTAGACGGTCCACACGTCCTTTTTCAGGAACACAATGCACGTCCTCATATTGCATTAAAGTTCTTGCAAATGTTATCGTTTCATTTCTGATATAAAATTATCACACTGCCTTCTTCTTCTTCTTAATCGTTTGCCTTCTACCGTTAGGTGTAGGCATAGGAGTTGAGGTATTCTTTATTTCTACATATTTCTCTCCATTTAGATCTATCTTTTGCAAGTTTTCTTATGTCCTTCCATGCGATGCCCGTCTTCTCTGCTTCCTGTCTTACTCCCTCCTCCCATGTTTTGCTCGGCCTTCCTCTCGGATTTCTTGCTTGTACTTTTGTTTCCCCCTAACTATTTTTGTCATTCTGTCGTATTTCATTCGGATCACATGCCCTATCCATCTTCCCCCTGCCCTATCTTCTAGCACCGGTGCAATTTTCAGTTCTTCTCTAAACACATCATTTCTTATTCTGTATCTCCTATTTTTGCCCTGTATCTTTCTCAGAAATCTCATATCTACGGCATTTATTCTAGATTTGTACTTATTTGTTAACGTCCAAGATTCGCTGCTATACAACATTACCGGTCTTACAATTTTCTTGATCACTTCGGTTTTATTTCTTTTCCTATTTCCCGTTTTCCTAGGAATGATATCTTCAGCGAATTAAACATTTTTCCTACTTTTTTCACTCTCTTTCACTCATTTCTTTGTCCAGTTTTCTATTCTCTTCCATTGCCAAAAAAATCACGTTAAACAAATGATTCTTTCTTGGTTGGAAGAGGTTCTGTCAGCCGTCAGCACTAAAATTATTTGATAGCAACAAACCTAATAATTACTTCCAGCAACATAATGCACCATGCCATACATCAAGCATTCTCTGTAAATAGGTGCTGTCTATCTTTATAATGCTTAGACAATATAATTTTAAGGTTAAAATAACAAATTACTCTAAAAAATAATATAAAATCTACTTACAAATTTATATATTGTCAAACTCATTTAAAATGTTTGAATCTTCTAATTGCGGTTATTAAATCAAGCAATACCTAACAAAATAGAATCTTGTGATTAACAATATTATTAGGTATCGTGATTCCTCTGACAAAGATCTCGCTAAACGGAGAAATAAAAGCTAACCCGAAGACAGTGCTAATCGATATTTCGGTTTGTCTACGGTGGCAATGTAACCGCTAAGGGATGGGATAATGAATAGATGTCATATTTTCTGATGAGAAGAGATTTAACTTTGGTTTTAAATGCTAAATAAAAAATGCATGAAAGAGCTGTAGTTGCAATTGACAGTATAATTACTGTAAGCTTTATTTCTGCGCATTCGAATTTACATACAACGTTTAAAAGCTATTTTAATGAAGTAACACGGTCAACAAGCCTAAATGAGCAAACGGCTGATTTAATTAAAAAATGCACAAAAGAGTTGTAGTTGCAATTGACAGTATAATCACTGTATGCTTTATTTCTGCGTGGATGAAGATATGTAGATGCAACTTTTGAAAGCAATTTTAATAAAGTAACACCATATAATGACCAGCATGCTCACCTCACTTAAACTGTATCAAGAATTTCTACAGGATATTATGATCCGAATAAAGTGACAAACAGGAAACTTTATAAGATAAAACAGGACAGCTAATATCTACACCTTTAGGATAAGTTTCTACACAACAGAAACATCTTTGCTTTCTACTACAGTATTTGTACAGAAATTAACTAAAACTAAGAAGAATTATTATATTAGTAACAGTATTTTTACATATTTTTTATTATCAAAAAATTATAAGAGATATGTATATGCTTTTAGCAAAATTTTACACTGCAATGCCAAAGAATTTTCAATACAGGCTTAAGAGATAAAATATACCGAACAACGATTTAGTCCTGCTGCTTTTAAAGAAAGAAAGAAACATAATTTATTTAACGCTGTCGGTAAACATCCTACCCACTCTTTTTCTTTCTTTGCTTTTTGCTAATTTGTCGCCTTATACGCTCTGATGGGTTTGAAACTTAATAGTCGTTTCTCAAACATCCCTTTTAATATTATTATGTAACCAGTTATGGTTAGTTTTTGTTGGTTCCTTCTTATAAATGTTATAAGACCTCAAACATGGCCGGTTAGTTAAAGTGGGTTGTGTAGATCAATGTATGCTTAATATTTAAGAAAATTGCAATATGGTTTTGTAGATATTGTAATTTAATAATGGCGAGGAAGGAGATGCTATACATATTTACGCATAATTTTCAAAATCAATTTAGTAAATGCTACCTAATTATATTGATATCATTATCCAAAGTAAATACTTTGATGTGTATACGAAAATGAATACACCTAGCTGGAGTTCAGAACTTTTTAAAAGAAATAAACGGTATGATATACAGAATAATTCAAGTTATTCTGTTTTGAATCTTCCATAGAATAAAGAGATAATACCTATATATTATCCAAAATTCGTGCATGCTTGAAGTCAGAAGTACAGAGAAGTCAATTGCGTTTCTGCAGATAGACGAAGTTATTAACAATTCCTTTCTATTCCTATAAACTCGTATTCAAAGTTTTATTACAATCGTATATACATATGTATGTATATGGAAATGTCTATTTACTTTCTATTGAGCGACGAGCATAAGGCGTCGCGGCGCATCGTTACATCGCAATATTTACTATCTACTTCTGCTTCTGTTGAAACCAGTTGAATTTAAAGCAAACTCATTTCTTAAAGCAATGATTTGCTATGGTTGATGTGTTCTTATTTCCACTTTTAAATAGTTCTTTAAAGTATGAAATCTAAATAAGGACATGTGAGACACATCGAGGAAATATCGTTTATCGAAATGCGAACATAATATGTATATTTAATTAAAATTTTCCAAGAATATACAGGATGTATTTGAAATAAAAGTAAGTAAGAGATCGTAAAAACAGCTGCTGATGTTATAAAATCTACAAGATAACGCTGATGTGTCAGTTTTTTTAAATTGCTTTGAATGAAGAGTTCAATAATGCACACATAAATATCGCTGCACCTGCCCTCCGCTACATACATTTATTCGTTCGAAAATATTCGACAGTGGCGCGACGAATATTTTATAAATATCTTTGTAATTTTTTTTCTCGCATCTGAGAAGGAATTTGCGCAAAATATTTTGGATTTAAGTTTAATAAAATAATATCTTTCCATGTTTCATAGTCTTTACTTTTATTTCAAATACACCCTGTATACGTACATAATACGATAAATAAAAAACTTACGATCCGAAGTGCGCACGTAGAAGTTGAAATAATTCGATGCAATCTTTCTCGAGCACATTTATTACGGAGACCACTCAGGTAGCTCTTTTCAGCAATCTTTTTGTTACAATATTATTCGAGTTATGAAATCATATCTTATTTTCTTGATACTTTTTCCACTTCTAGGTCAATTACGACACTCAAAAAAATCAAAATTCTATAATTTTTTAAAATGTTAAAATAATACCTAACAACACGAACATAAAAAGAAATTGGTACATAAAGGACACTAGTAGCAACAGACACATAAACTACTATTCAAACACTTCGGTAAATTTAAAAAAAAGGCTAATTAATAATTTAGTTGACCACGCTATTAACATATATCACACAATTCTATACATCAACAACTTAGTGACAAAATTGAATACGAATTTAAAAAATCTGATATAAACATTACATTTACACCAAACAATACAGAGTTGTTTACAAATTTAAAACTAAGATTAAAAAGATAACCAAAGCAATGTCGTAGATAAATTAGAATGCAAAAATTGTAATAAATATTACGCAGGGAAAACTAGACAGTCTTTAAAAAACGAGTGTATAATCATCAATACACTGTAACGCATAACATAACCGCGGAAACTGCGTTGTCTAAGCATTCTAAAGAATGGTTGGAGAGGTTGGAGAGGAGATTGGAGACCCACTTGCCATTCTTCCACTTAACCTTGTAAAAGATCTAGTCTATTAACTTTGTATTATCAAAATACAATTTTCTTGGTTTGCCTAAAATTACTCTTAAAACTAAATTCCGTGATTGCCAGAGATAAAGAAAAAGAACAATAATAACAAAAAAAATTAATACACAGTATTAAGTACCTGCATGTATTATTTGTGTATTAATGAATCACCTAATCACGCATGAATTTTATAAAATTAAGTTCTTGACTAGGTTTTTTTTGCCATGTTTTTCCCTAGTCCTTGAACAGAATTGTTAGAGCTTGACAAAAAAATACATTGACATAAGGATCATTATTCTTATGATTATAATTTCACGTTTCAAAAATATCTTAAATTGTCCACTATTTTGTAAACATAATCCTATATATCACTGAATTTCTTTGTCTGTAGATAATGTTGTTGATAGACATGGTTAGTTATTTATTTATTAAGGGAAGGTGGGGTAAGATGGTGACACTAAGGTTTAAAAAGCTATATCAGAACTATCATTTGAAATAAAACATCGGCACTGTGTTCATTCTAATCTTTAAACATTTTTCTAGTAGCGGAAATATTCAAAAATGTTAATTTATTCAAGTTTAATTTTTGGAAAAATAATGAAACAAACTTTGCAAATACACCATCTTAAAATAAACGTAGAAACTTTCTGTCCGCGGTGGTTTGCGGTACCTCATACTCATAGGCTGCACGTCTATACCCCAATCGACCTTCTAAAACTGCAGCTACGGCTTGTCTCATATGTATTCTCTTCTGGCCAGCTTCCACCGGTAGTTTTTGTTTTGTAAGTACGCACCATAATCTATGAAATGCCCAGGAATTAATTTCTGTGTATGTATTATATGTACACTTGGGGTAAGACCGGAACGTCCCTGTTTCGCCCTGTTGTAATGTCCCCTTCTTACCTCTTCGGAATATTTATTAGATATGATTGCTTTGTACAATAAATATTTGAATTAAATAAATAATCTATACTTTAAAGTACACGCACATATGAGTAGGTAATTGTCATACTAAAAAAAGTTTTAATGTAAATGCTTCAGTACATACGATTTCAAACTTTAATACACCGGCGTAATATAACGATGGCGTGAAAATTTACATTTCTACACATAACCTATAATAACTTTGTTGTTACTAGCTGAAGAGATTTTTGCATTATAGGACATATAGAAACGAACGTGATGATGTTCGTTTTGCTTTTATTTCATAGATATTAGCAACCATCACAAAGATACAATGATGTCCCCATCTTACCCCATGACCCCATCTTACCCCCCTTTTCCCTATTTGACACGAATTAAATGTCAGTTTTATTCCACTGACGAAGTTGTAACCAAAACCAAATTATATTGTAATGGTTTTGGAATAAATTTGATCTTTATTCGAATTAGAGTGTTGTAATTGACCTAGAAGTGGAAAAAATATCAGGAAAATAAAATAAGTAGAAAAAGATCATAAAAATACATATACTAGTTATGAAATCATTAACAATTTCTTCAAATAGCAACATTTTTTAACGGCAAAGTCTGAAATCTAGCAGCAATGCAATTTTATTGTACGTATAGATAAAACAGAAAGACCGCTGGATTTGTTTTAGGCATTCTTCCGATAAGTTTTGTTAAATTTGATTGCGGAATGTTATTCCATTTATACTGCACACAATACTCTTGAAGTTGAGCATACTTTTGGGATCTTTCTGTCTAGCTCATGACACAATAGCTCTGTTGGGCTCAAATCGGGACTTTCTGGCGCCCAGGAGAGAGCTTGTTTTTTACACACTAATGCAGTATACTTTAGGTAATTGTCCGGCGTGAAAGTAAAGTCATGACCTATTATACGCAATTCTGATAGCATATACATATATTCGGGAGTATTGTTAAATAGTTTTCTTTTTTTATTGTACCTTACCTTATGAAGTATGTCATTGCGTCACAATAGGTAAAATACAGTCTGGGACAATTGTTTTGATTATAGATCTCCGGCCATAAACCTGTCAATTTTCTCCAAATACTTCAAGATTTAACTCTTAATCATTACTGTGTTGCTTTGTAGCCCCCAGTGTAATAATGGACGAACGTTTGTGTAAACTGGTAGGCTTTCCTCGTGCCATTTTTAAATTAATTTTCTTCAAATGTTGCCGTCAAAAGAACATATACATATACCCAAATTCACATTTAACCGTAAAATGAAGCAAATTTAGATCTTTCGACCAATAGTATTTAACAAACGGAGTACTGCAATCTATACTAATTTTATTGTTTGTTTATAATCAGGAACCAAGCCATAATAAAGGCATATCGGTGCTTCCAATAAATTCTTTGAGGGGATAATAAAGGACACCTATGCTTTAAAATTATGATTGCGCATTACATGTAATTTATATATCAATATATGATTTTTCTCACAAAGCTAAGCAACAAGGGAGAATGGGAAGAAGAAAGATTCACCTACTCCTTAAAGACAAATACCATTAAATGGTATATGGATGGTTCCAAAACTGATACGAAAACAGGTGCAGGAGTATTCGGTACAGGAATCAAATATTCAGAGCCAATTAGAACTTATCCCAGCGTCTTCCAGGCAGAGATCAATGCTATCTGAAGATGTGCTCTACTAAATCTTGATAAGAACTATCGGAAGCAAAGGATGGCAATTTTCTCCGACAGTCAAACAACCATGATGGTGCTGGGCTCTAACACCATCAGATCGAAATTAGTCTGAGAATTCTTAGAGAAATGAAACAATTTAGGCAGAGAGAACAGAGTTGCACTATGATGGGTACCAGGACACACTGGAATCAGTGGCAACGAGAAAACTAATTTATTAGCAAAGAAGGACGCCACAACATCGTTCGTGGAATCGGAACCGTTTGTGGAATAGGGATGAGCAGCTCTAAAAGAGAAGTCACGGGTTTGGAGCAGAAATTCAGAGCAACCCTCTGGAAAACTCTTCCTGGTCTGAAACATTCCAAGTTATTCCTCGGAAATAAGCAAGGAACAAGGACTTTACTAGAACTAAGTAGGAATAAACTACATATACTTGTGGGTTTTCTCGCAGGGCACTGTCACCTTGGAGAACACATGACAGGGATAAATTTGGAACATAACAGCGACTGCAGGTTTTGCGGGGTGGAAGACGAAAATCCGGAATACCTGATATCCAACTATTGCAGGAATTCACACCAGTTATCCACATTTGTAATGTTAGAAACAGCACCTATGTAACTAACAATAAGTCACTAGTATCGCATCAATTTTGAAATGATATTCGTCTTGATAAAATTAAATGATTATGGTGAGAAAGTTCATAAAATTGTATAGCAGCTTTACAAAGCTTTTAGTTGGTAGTAAGTGTTAGGGCTAGTTTTTACTCAAATACAAACTTCATAATTACGATTTACGGCTTTATTTTACATGCAACAGTTCCAACGGAAAGTTTAATAAGACATCTCACTTTGTCTTATTTGCAAGTTTTCTTACTGTATAGTTTCTTAATTAAGAAGATTGTGAACTTGTTTGCTTTATTTCTAGTTGCAAAACAACTAACAGCGGGTGAAAATTTCACACTTCATATTTGATATTGTTTTTCGTAACTACGTATTACATATGTATATATTTCTTGTAGGAACATAAGGATAGATTGATACTACAGTCAAAACTTTGCTAATAAGA
Organism: Popillia japonica; assembly: GCA_004785975.1. Lineage (NCBI taxonomy): Eukaryota > Metazoa > Arthropoda > Insecta > Coleoptera > Scarabaeidae > Popillia > Popillia japonica. Next base: position 24,753 of record SMLS01069029.1, read on the forward strand.
CATAATTCGTAATTCTTAACAAATAATTGCATACCTTTTGTTGGCATTAATTATTCCAGTATATCTTGTAAACTAACTGTAACTGTATTTTATCCGGTAACTTACACATTGAATTACAATACAACGGTAATGTTGCAGTAAGCTTTGTTCGGATTACCTTTTAGCTTTAATTCTACCGTATAACGTAAAACTAATTATTATCTTTATTACCTTGTTGTTAATTAAAATTCTTATCGCGGTAAAATATTCTGCAGACGATTTAGTGAATTTTAAGCACATCGTAAACAATGGTAGTAGCTAATTATATTAGTGTCAAGACATGTGTGTATAAGTATACATGCCGTTGTTGAAATTAAAATTTGTACGGAAAAAAAGAATCCTCTTGAATGCAGTATTAACTTTAACAAGTTAATAGCAGCAAATTTGCGTGTACCAACTACTTTCACATACATATAATGAAACATAATCATTTTCTATTTTGTTGAGGACAAAGGTCAATAACAGCTCGGCTAATTTTGGCACAAATATTATAGAATTATGGGTATAGATAAACGTATTATTATTTAGTTAATAGAATTTTGATATGATTTTTGTTGTACAATTTACCACATAAAGATTTCAGCTTTGAGAGAAAAAGAATCCACAAATCCATGGTGTAGGGTTAGTAGTTGCAGTAATTCTTTGGTAGTCGCAAGGTAAGATGTTAAAGTCTAAAAGACACATTTACACACACAAAAAGATACAGCCAGAGCTGGAGTGGTAGTTTGCGTGAAAACTAGTGCAGTTGCATCTACTACAGATAAAAATAAATATAGAAGATTTTATAAGCTAAGATCCGTAATTTAAATGGTTTCTTATTGTACACTTGTAGCTTCCTTCTAAAGATTTACTATGTTAACATCCCTATTCATTTAAACGTTGGATGAATTCGTGGAAACGTCTCCATCATTAAAATATCTTCTCGTGCTACTCCCGTGAATACTAGTAGATATTTATAATTTACATACGTCAAGTACTGAGAATAATTGCTTTCCCAACGTTTAACACTTGAAGGTTCTATAGCACGATGTAGCTTCGTTACATTCGACACAAATCAATGTTTCAGCTGACAAAGCTACAAAATTCAAGTATGAAACTCCTAGCTAGCTATATCGGCTCAATGCTGAAAGAATTGTTAAAAGTCCCTCTATTTTTTTGAATTTTTTTCAATGCTCCTAGCAGATTAGCTAGAGCGAAACAAATATATTTAAATCATAGATATGTAGTAAGTTTACTTGTTGCATCTTCTGCGAGTAAGCAATTAATAGAATAAAGAAACAACATAAGGAAACTTTAAGGATAAACTAATATAGCTGTCCATTTAACACGATTTACTACTCGAAATTACTAGAACAATCCCCACAAAACAAAATTTGAATTTCCCTAAATGTGTTCTGTGTATTGATTCCATGCCAAAAACTGTTTGCACAAATTCCACCGAGATTTTCTGGTCTTTCTCAGCTGCAGAGGTTGCAAGATTAAGTCCTCGTTCTTGTAAGTAGATAATCCGTTATTTTTTTGTGAGTAAGTCTTAGCCATCTGATTTTTGTTATCTACATTATCTTTAATCTTTATAGCTGTATGGGTCCAGAATTAGTAGAGACAAAAATATTTCAATATTATTCACGTATATTCGTAGGTACCTTGTATGGATTTCTTCGAAGTTTGTCTGTACGGTGCCTATCAGCAGAATAACAAGATTTTCCTTCACTAATTTGACAGACGCTTGAAACCTAACCATGGTCAAGCTTCGCCCTCTATTCTTTCGTTATTTTACTAATTCTTCTGTAATGGTTGTCAGGTCTCTTCTTACAGGTAGGACTACTTCTAGAATTTGCCTTGACATTCTTCTATTAATAAAAATTTCACGAGCTTTCTTTCCCACAAGAGCTTCCTGCCTACTTTTTAAAATAAGACGAATTGGTGCAAATTTGTCAATTTTTCTACATTCTTCTCGTTTGTGTTCTAATTTTTCGGTCAAAGACCAGCGCATATGAAATCCATATTCCAATGAGAGTACACATTTGAGTCGTAATCGCCCTATTCTTAGAACAAATCGTGCCATGTTAATGTTATTTGACAATTTGAATTTGAAACCTTCAATATATGATTCTTTACGCCTTATTTCACTGTCTGTAATATTCAATTTAAAATATGTTTACATATTCTGATGCGAATGCTGGGGTAGGACGTTTAGGTAAACCTAGGATTTTACATTGAGTAAAGTGTAAAGTGAAAAACCAGCTGATTATTTGCAGTGCAGCATATCGTACCAAGATGCTCTACACTACTAAAACTGCAAGTAACGAGGAAGCTAAATGGATGAATCATGCAAACTGTTGCTAAGAATCCGATATCTAACCTCAACACAATTGGAAATAGTAAATACCTATAACCACAGAGGTCGAAAAAATTGAAGAACCTTAAATTTAGGTCATATATATAAACCGAAATTCTTCCATACTCCGACAGAAAGACAACAAATTATTGTAGTTTCTGATTTTCAAAACAGAAAAGAATTCTTTCTGTGGCTTGGTAGGTCTAGTTTGTTTTAGGCATGTAGTTGGTTTCCAAAATTGTCGATGGCGGACTGTTGATAGAATCTGAATTCCGGAAGGAACTGGTTGTATTTAGAAACCAAATAAATAACAAATTTAAAAAATTCACATTGGAAATAAGAAACGGATTGGTTTGCAGTAACACATTGAACCAGAACACGTCTTGAAGAATTTTCAAACAAAGCGTTTTCTGCTGAATAGATTGGATGGTTTTCTAAACACCACCAAGCTTTTCTAATATGTAATTCCAAATTAGTCAGTATTAAATATGTAGCAAGAAATCAATAGCGATTTCAAAGAAATCCATGCTGAAACTAACTAGAAGTCATGATGTCGCACAAACTTTTCATATTCGTCCCAAACTTTCTAACCTTGTTTGTGGTCGTAAACAAGGTAGAAAAAATTATAGTAGGCTTAATACACAGCACCCTTTTAGCCGGCTTTTGTCTTTTATTCGAAAGTTAAAGGAAGTAAACCACATTACGATCGCATTCTATAATAAATATATTCATAGATTTATTAGAATAAAACTAGCATAAACAATTTTGTGCAGCATCCTAATATATGTATGTACAGTCACCCAAAAGAAGTTGTAGAACGATTTACATAGCGATTATATGTAAATCGTTCTACAACTTCTTTTGGGTGACTGTACGTACATATGCATCTTCGATAAAATCTTTATCTTTATTTATGTACGAGCAACGAAGTATTAGGATTATATCCGGAAATAAAACATATTTTGGTATGGCTCCAATTTTGTTTGTTATCTCAGAAATTAGATTGAATTCTGAAATTCGATTCTTTCCTTCCGCAATATTCCGAACACCAAGCGCTTGGTAATTTCTGAACTTGAGTGTGCGTGTAGCACTCTTCACATTCAGTATATTCAGTGGTTTTCTTATTTCAGAATCTTTTATTAATTTAGGTTCAATACGTTGTGATTGTGGAGGAGGATAACTGAAAGATTACAGACGTACGATCAGTTAAAATAGCTTTTCGCATTACGTTAAAAAAATACATTTTCAGAAATAATAACATCTCTAATAGGATATGTATTCTTGATGAAAGTATGCACAATAAATATAGCTTTAATTAGGCCAACGTTACTACACTTACCACCAGTTTTTCAAGATTTTCTTGATAATTCTTTTGAATGACTGTTAACAAAATAAACATTATGTTGATATTTTTACCCTTTGTTTTCAGTAATTTTCTAACAAAAAATCAACAAAGATGCCAATTTTTGCTCTAGACATGTATGTATACATACACATGTCCTACGAGACCACTCCGGAGTATAAAGTTTCAAAAGCACATTACGACATTTCAATATTCATAGTAATGCTGGTTAGGTTAAATTGCCCAGTTGAAATATTAATTACAGTTTTAGAATACTGATATGATGTTGGAGATTTACGGATAAACATATTGCAAACTGTATATTTAAACGAGATTGTGTAAGCGTCAGTGATATATTACTTATGTTAAATCGTAAAGCGCGCTTTTAAATTAACCTATCTATTCTTGCCATCGCAATTCTTTTTTTTTCGAATAACTTACAAATCACTTACAAAACATACTCGAAATATAATAAGAGAAAAATATAGTAAATATTTTATTAAGCACTTATGTATATACTACCAATATTTGAAATACCTAGATCTGGAAGACTAAATAAAAAATAGCGATTTATATTTTTTGCTATATGTATGATATATTTAAAAATATAAATTATTATACTTTAAACACATAATGTAGTACATGACAAATACTTTATCGACAACACCACGTTTATACACGTATGCAACGAATATAAAATAACCAGTTTGTATGCTAGAGAGTAAAATGCCCGCATATATTCGATAAAAATAAAATGACCCCGTTTTGGAAACTCCAGCTACAATATTATGCCGGCAAATTAAATAAGATTGTTCGTACATCTAACATATCTCCGTGATACAATTTTATTGGAAATTAAGTAACAGATCTCTTCTAACTGCGTTTAAATTTGGTTAAAGTTGCAGCAATCCATTTTACCATTTAGTTTAATTAGGCTTTCAAGCACTGTCCGCCGTTTGTGTCGAAAATCTTTAATTTGAATAAATATCATGCAAATATGTAGTTAAAATAATGAAAATTATAAGAGGGATTAATTTTTCTTTAGCTTACAGATTCTTGCGTGATTCTTAGTATGCACTTCATTTGGATATCCGTAGATACCTAAAGCACCGAAAATCGTTTGCAATTTTACTTCTACTACTCTACTCTTTTCTGCTTTCAGGCCATGCATTTTTAACAGACTTTTTGCATTACCTAACAGATTTTTTTCAAAGCGTCGTTAACTAAAGAAGATACTTCAATTAGAACGCTTTAAGACATTAAAAAAAAATAGAAATACTTTATATGTAGTTTGTATAAAACTATGATCTACTAAAGCAATTCAGAAGAAATCAAACGCCAACTTATCTACAAAATACTACCGTGTGAAACCAGTTGAAACCTGGGTGGCGTTTAGTTCAACATCCGTTCTGCCACGCCCGACCATGTGACGGATCGTAAGTGTTGCCAAGAGGGCCGCAAAAAATTTTCTGCATACTTAATTGTCAGACCTCATATAATAATTGAAAGAACAATTCAAAATGTTCATCTGGAAAATAAATAAAAGATATAAATTTCTTTAGCTTAGAAAATCCAGACATTTAAACTTTATTATACCGTCTTTCACCGTCAAATAAATCATATGGACTGTAAGATAAATTGCAATAAGAATAAATTGATACGTGTATTGCTCCAAATCAATATAAATAGGAGGAAATTTAAAAATAGTAGAAAATTTAGCTTGGTTTACTTTTGATTCCTTTTTCCCTATAAATCTAACGTTCGCAATGTGCTCAAAATATCGAAAGATTCTAGCAAATATCACAAGGAAAATGTAATCTTATAACAGCTTTATTGGCCTATTTTCTGTAAAATACAGTTCTTTACGAATGAATTGATTTATTTTCCGAACGGTACATTCATACAATATAAAGTTTGCGAGCGAAAAGCGTATCATTGTAATATCACTACAATCATTTTAAAAATACAACATTCATACATTACTGGCTATGTTAAAGGACATATTTTGAATTAATAATCGGTTAATCGTGAAGGGAGTTTCCAAGGTTGGATAATTTTTCCAATTTTGTGTTTGTGTTTGTACATATTTTCGAAACTATACTACATAGGAGTATTAAAATTGCTATCTAACTTACAGTCAACCTAACAAAACATGTGTTTTTTAGCAGAACTATCGCTCTATTGCATACATTCTCAGATAAAAACTGACTGCAATGCACTAACAATTATACATAGTTAAAATAGAACAGAATCTTACTTAATTAATATGTGATGAATGATAATAGAGATAATTTTATTTTAAAATGATCATCTGTCTGGAACCCATCAATTTCTGATTCCTCCCTCGACACCTATAAATACTTGTATGTATATCGTTCCAATAGAATTTTTGGTCATGTTTCTTTGCAACCGGAGAGTTTAGGCACTTTTCTAAAGAACTAATCTGTAGGAAAGGCAAAATAGTCCATTTGTGTCTCCATTTTTTTGAGTAGGTTTTTTCTTTTCTTATATATCAAAAGCAACCGCTTTATGTAATGTAGACAATAGCTCAACAAACTACACAGAATCTGTTGTAGTTTCGGAAGTATTCGTAAAAATTGAAAAACCGCTCAAACTTTAAAGGAGGATAGACGTTTAGCGATTCCGATGCTGGAATCATCTAGGCATCGATTCTACCAACGTCTAACATATGTTCTTGTCAATTTTCATCCACTCAGTGCTAACAATCGTCTTGAAAGAATTAATTTTAGTTGGTCGTTGACGCGAAATAGCTTGCTTCAAAATGGACCACAAATGTTTAATTAGATTAAGGTCGATTTTGCACAATATTGTGAATAAAAAAGGCGAAGGAAGAAAAAAGAAAACTACAGAATGTATTTATAGGGCTATTGATCGTAAAATTTTTAGCAAATCGAAGGCAATCTGCGGTTAAGATTACTACTAAGATACTCAAATACAAAAGGAATTTAACGGAATATGGCATCCATAAAGTATTACGGATCGTATAAAATGGAAGAGATAGCGTGGAAGAATTGCTGTTAAATACTTTTTATATTAGCTAAAAGTAAACGAATTCAGCAGCAAAATTTCGAAAAAGATACGATTATTTTGTTTACATACTGTATGTAGCACCCTATCACAAAGTTTCATGTAGCTGTGTTTAATGGAGGTGGTGGTCTAAAATCGGGAGATTCTAATCCTAAGGAACATACATACTTAGTATGTTAGGTGCTCCTTTAATTGGTAATGTTTCATACGATTACCCATACCACGATTAAGCCACCCATATGAAATTTCTAACTATGGATATAAATCTGAAAAATAGTTCTAAACTGAACTGGAACTCACATTTGAGGAAAATGACAGACAAATGTAAATGGGTGTTACTAACAACCCGTAGAACAGTTGGAAAGACATGGGGACTAAAACCGCGTATGACCTACTGGTTGTACACTACGGTAGTAAAACCCATGATAACGTGCGAAAGCGGACAAGAATTCAAGTTTTGGCATGCAATTGTGTAACTGGAGCTATTAAGAGCACCCCTACAGCTGCTATGGAGACCATGCTAAACATACATCTGCGTGATATTTTTATCAAGGGAGAGGAAAGAATGTGAGCGTACAGACTGAAAACTACTAATAAATGGAGAACCCACACTGTCTTGGAACACACTAGTATAGAAACAGTAGTCAGAAACCGAATCTTTTATATAAGCATAGCAATCACCAGAATCTCTTACGACAAACCGTACAAAGTTGTTTTGAATTGGGACGAGTGAAGAAATTGTGAAGGGAGAAAGTTGCGAACCCAAAACTGATATACAGCAGGAATTCACTCTGGTGTTGGTGTCTACGAGGAAAACGAGGGTTAGAAAGTATGTGAACCACACTTGGGAGATACACCACGGTATTTCAAACAGAAATATATGCACGGTTTGCATTCTCTCTGACAGTCGGACAACCTTTAGGGCTCTACCATCATATCATATAGCCTCCAAGCTAGTATGGAAGTGTCTGGAAACCTAATTATTCTGGGTAAACACAACAACAACTTCGTGTGGGTGCTAGGGCACCAAGGTATAGCAGGCAACGTAACTACAGACCAGCTAGCGAAGAAAGGTTTCCAAATGATATTTACTGGACCGGAGCAAGGTCTAGGTATTACGAAGAGTGCAGTACGTGGTGCAAACAGTAAATTGGAACCATGTACCTGGACAAAGGCACAGCAAGCGAATGATGGAACGACCGTCAAACCATTAACTGCTGATCTAATTGCACTAAACAGGATTCAGCTGAGGGCAGTAACGTGTCTGCTAACAGGACATGGCTGTCTAAGAGGTCACCTACATAAGATGGGGATCTACAAAGATGAATCCTTATGTAGATGCAATGAGGAGGAAGAAACAGCCTCTCACATTCTTTTGGAATGCGCAGCACTAAGCCAATGCAGGTTTGTTATGCAAAACGCATTGGAATCACCGTTGGAGAAAGATTTACCAAATAGGCTCCTAAACCTGATCAATGGAAGTAACCTGTTTGAGTAAAACCAAATCAAGATAGGAATAATGCCTACAATAGGCTTTGCAGGCCGCAGTGTTAGGGATGTTAAAAGACAGTCCTACGTTGATCAAAATCAATCAATCAATCTGAAAAATATGTATAAATTGCACTAATAGCAGCAGCTATAAGTTAGCTTCGTATACATATTTAAAACTTAGCAGGTGTGCGTTGTAGCATAGAGTGGAGTCTAAACATTGGAAAAATTGTTAAAAAGGATTGGAATGATGATTTATATATATGATAAGAATATATGATTTAATTATTCATTGTTAACATTTTAGTTACAGCAGAGCGTGCTCTAACATAACCATAGAAATAATATATCAATGTTGGTTAGTTTTAAGGATTACAAAATTAATTACATTAAAAATCACACTGAATTATATATTATTTTGTTATAAAATTCGTGTTTTCGAATAAAATTTTAGCGGCAGAAATTGTATATGTGTGTACATACACATATGTATTTTCAATTAAAATAATCAAATTGTAATTAATCTGGCAGTGAATTTTAAAATATAATTATTAATTTAGTTTTAGTTGAAAAGTATAGAAACATAATTAAATTGCTTGCTAGAATTTTTGAACGAAACAACATTTGCAGAACTAGTTATATTATATGTCAGCTGTGTCTCTTACTGTTTTAAAAAAGTCTTTCTGGTTTCTATCTTGAAATTTGCCTTTTTAATGATCTTCATCATTAGTTTGTACTTTAAACGTCTACATAGAAATAATTACAACTACCTCCTCGTCTTATTATACATATGTATAAAATTATAAATAAAATAAATTTTAATTTAAATTTAATTTTAGATTCTAGATACATGTTGCAATAGTTCGTATTTACGGCAACAACTTTTTAGTATTGGAGAAATGAGGATATACTGTTTCATACGTTCCTGCATCTAGGTCTTTGGTGTTTCGAATTTACAGGTTTCATTTTAAAATAACAAGAGTCACATTTCCATGTTATACCCTGGAGGTTTTACAATGGATAACGCAATGCGGATAGGGATCACCTTTCCTACAGCTATACCTAAATCCGAACTATAAGTAGTCGAATTCCGTTTTTTCTTGTTTTGTTTGATAGCAAAACCTTTTCTAATACTCATCCGATTCTGCGTCGGTTTCTTGGGACCTTTTTACTTCTCATTTATCTATTGCCACAGTTCGAAATACATGAATGAGGGAAATTATTAAACACGAGTACAAATAATTTGTACCGCACTAGAGAGTTCTACAGAGTTACATAAACATGTATTACTTCAATTAAACTATCCTTGCATGAAGACAGAATTTGTACTTACATCTATACACTAGATGGAACCACTTCGCTAATAAACTGTCTACATGAGTAGTTAACATGCAACTAACAAGCTTATACTTCGCTTTTAGCTTGTTTGCACGATATTGGGAAACGCATATTAAAGGTATGAATTATGAGCCTGCTCTAAGTTACCGTAATCTTGAATTTATTTTCGTGACAAACCTACAGAATAATTTCGGTAGTATTTAATGCTTCAATTCACAATCTGTACTAATTGTAATTCATACTTACATTAAACGGATGCAAAGCGGCTTCTAGGAGACATCATTAAGCTCTTAGTTGAAGAGAGAGGACAAACATATGCATTTACGTATTTTACAACAAATATGAATATAGGATTCCCAATGTAATGGTGCGTTTAGACGTACACTCATGGAAAGTACAGATTGGACACTCAATACTATTATTATTACAAATTATATGGAAACTGTCCAATCTTTACTTCCCAAATCATTACATATACCGGTCGTTTTGAGAAATAGGATAAATAAAGCGGTAAGGGGTATGAAAATTGGATAAAAAGTATTGAATTGAATGAAAAGTGTATATTTTTACTGCCGCGCCACTATATTTGTGGTACATACATGTCAAAAAGTTAGCTGCCTTCTAACTTTTACATGCGCTAGTGAAAAGTGGCGAGCATAAAAAAATTGCAGCGTGTAAACATAAATTTGCGGACCCTTTCGCTAGTTTCCAGCAACAGGTGTTACATTTGTGTACGTTTTTGATGTTTAAAATTATAAAAAATGAGCAAAAAGTGGAGGTAGGATCTTCTTTTCAAGGTTCTGTTAGCAGTGTACCTATGGGATGCACCCAAATTTTGTCTCCGAACTATCCATTTTCTAACCCATATTCGTCCTCTGCTTCTATCTTTTCTTTTTCTTTGCAAATTCTCAATCATTTCTTCAACCATAACTGTTGCAGCTATTTTAGAAGCTCTTCGAATAAACTCACGTGATATGCTTATTAGCCCATTACACAAAGGAAAACTGAAACTGGTGACAACATTTAGTATTTTTCTACATGTAACATGTAAACGTTTACTCTTACGGTAGTTGAAGTGGCCGTGGTACTGGCGCCACTAAATTCATGTAGGTATAAAGACACCATAAGGAAAAAGTGATTTCAAAAAAACTATAGCTGTACTTAGCTGACTATGCTTCAGCAACGAAGTTACATACAATTTGTTGCTCATTTAAAATGTCAGCCAAGACCATATTTATTCTTGTCATTAATTTACTTGGATTGTCATCAGAAGCAGTGGATTTCCGGTAATCCAAGTAAATTAAACTGGACCAAATAAATTCAACATACTTTCTCTATAACACTATTCAAGATTGCTCTCTTAGCTTTAGTCAGTAAATATACTAACAAGAGTGCTTTATATGTTTCCTCCCATAAGTCTTACCGCCGAAGCTCAAATGGCTGTCGCCAAATATTCTGATCTTTGTACATACATCCATGAGAAGTGTGAATTAGACATTGTGTATATGGCAAACAAACTCAAACGAAAAAGAACCCAGTCATTGGCGCAATGGTGCTGCAATATATGGCTGATTGTTGGGAAATAATCAGGAAAAAGGGTAGCTTTGCGTTAATACGTAAAGCAAAGAAATACCTTCAGCACTAAATAATAAACTAGATCATAAGGAAGACGTATCATAAAAATGAGCTATAAAAGACATTTTTATACAATAATTAGGTAATAATAGGAAGTACTTACTACATTCAACTCCAAGGAACATTTACTGCTATAACATATTTGATATTCCTTTACTTTGGTGCGTAAACCCAATACGCTATGCAGATAAGTTAGTGGTGATGATAAGTGCAAAAAATAAGATAACATTGAAACCACCATTTGAAAAGTTCCTACACACGCTCATAAAATGGATGAACGGGGATATACATATGAACAAAAACCTTGGAAATTTTTCTCTTGAATTCCTGTACTGCTTAAAGCGCATGATCATATATTGACTGGGAAGACCATGGGACATGAGAGTCATCCTAGTTCTAGAAAGTCTGAATAGTTTGCTATATCATCAAAATCCACACTGGACTGTATTTTTAAAGCTCAGTACAATGAGTGTTAATGAGAATAGGTGTTGAATTGCTGCACCACTTCGAACTGGTACAAAAATTTACCGATTCCTACTACTGGAATTAGACATTTATCGCTAGGGATAACCAATTTGCAAATAACTTTCGATACACATTATTTGTTTGTCTAATTTATAAGTAATGTAGAAATTGATACCTCCCAGAAGACGTGTTTGAGTTCATAACTAATATCCCACATGGATGTACCATTGTATATACAGGCTGTCTCTTAAATGCCTAGAAAGCTTCAAGTAAAATACTAGAAATACTATCCTCAAAAACGCTAACATTAACTTTCTATAATGCTTACCTTCCTTACACGATGTAGTTAAGGAATATTATACTTGGCGACATTGGAGATGTTTTTGCATTTATAGAAAATTAACGGGTAGCCCAATATATTTGTAGCAGTTGTGTGTGTCCAAAAAATACATTTCTTCATCTTAATGTTGCTCAAAGAATATTCTATTCTAAGCAAAACGTGAACTAAATGACAGTAATTTAAAACATCAGAATCTGTGCACCACCACCTCACTTATACGCTGTAGTAAATCTTCTACATTTTCAACAGGCGTTAAATACACGATGTTTTTAAATAATCCCACAAAAAAAATAACAATCGAGCGACGGTAAGTCGCTACTCTACTTCCGCGAGCTATCCCTTTTTGTGGATAGTTTTCATTAAACCATTGTCTAACTGCAATAGCATAATGATTGGAACCCCATCTTGTTCCATTGACATATCTCGACGAAGTAGCAAAGAGAAATCTTCTAATAAAGGTGGTCGTTATTTAAAAAGTTTAATTCTCCGCATTAAATCGATTAGATAATATGAAAGGATCAAGGAGTATATTGTCTAGGATCCCTGCCCAAACATTCACGGAAAACCGAGCTTGACAATTTCCTTGACCACGCAAGGCATGAGAATTTTTATGTGCCCAAATATGTTAGTTGTGACAGTTGAGGATTTTCTGTTAAGTACTATAATATTAACGCTATATGCTCCGGATAATTATAGGCAGATGAAAAGGCCTGTCCTTTAATGAAAGTTCTTTATTCAAAAATGTCGAATTTTCGTCTGTGGATACAGACCTTTTCTGCTAAGTTCCATATTATTTGCAAATCTTGCATTTTCAATTTGTTGTTCTAATAACCAGTTGCACAATATAACGCGCTTCTCGTAATCTCCCTTCAATAAATTCGCACTCTTACTTCATGGAAGAAGATCTTCACTCCAGATTTTGTAAACGGTGGTTTTGGAGGCATAAATAACTCTCGAAAGAACACGTATAAATATCCGGATTCTCTTCTACCATTTCCATTAAATTTGTCGTTATTATTTCTATTAAATTCTGCTTGAAAATATCGACTTTAACACTTTCTTTGCAAGAAAACTAACATCCAACGACTTACTTTTTTGTAAATTAGTTGTAGACATCCATAAAAGGTAAGTTCTACCTAAAAGCAGTAACGGGACACCTGTGTATCATACGTACACATACAGTGCTATTATTTTACTATGCAACATATCCCTATGTTGCATTTTAAAATAATCGAGTCAAAGCGTTATACGATAGGCAATCCATTATACATACTACCCTAGAATCAAGAATAATTATTGTTTTGTGTCACTTGAAATACGTCAAATATTATTATTATTATTATCCCTATTGTGCCATTATCTAAGTTACAACACGTTCACAAATGTATGCAATAATCTCAGAGCATCACCAAATAAAATAATCAATTCTATACGAAATTTTTATTATCGGTTAGGTTATTGTTTAGAACAACACGGCATTCATTTTGAAAATACTCATAATAAAAACATTTAAACATTTAATTCCTTATGTATATTAATAAATTTAATGACCTACTCTTTGTCTGTTTTTAGAGTTTAAACACATTTGCATTTTTCTTTTAAAACACAACACAGAAGAGTATAGCAGTACTGCAAATTAGTTTGAAACGCTGTGAAAGAATATTTGACGTATTTCAATTGACACTAAACAATTAATTATTCTTGACACTAGGGTAGTATGTATAATGGGTTGCCTATCGTATAATGCTTTGACTCGATTATTTTAAAATGCAACATAGGTATATGTTGCATAGTAAAATAATAGCAGTGTATATTCATTTATGGTCGGCTCATCGTTTTGTTTAATTTTTTGTAAAAATGCACCGTTGCTAACTACTTATCGAGTAATTCTTCTGCGAATCAATTTGAACTAAAGTACATATCCATATAACATTTTCAAGCAGAATACATACATACATATGTATATGACTAATCTCGATCTGAAGTCAGCCTTTAAAACGACTAGCCATAAAGTTTTTTTTATTGTGAATCTATTGGAAAGAATAAAGTCCAATGAATTATTTTGTATGTATTAATTCAAATTTCAAATTTACATTTTGGACACCCCGAAAGCACATCGTTCTTTCTTGAAATAGTCACCTACAAGAGTTTTATTTCGTTTTCTATTTTTTAGTTTTATTTTTATTTATTTATTGCTATTTTATAGTAAAGGTATTTTTTTTTAATTTTTAAAGTACAAAATTTATTCGTCACTTGGAGAACTAACCAATTTAAAGTGACATTTTAATTTCTCCAATATAGTACATATCATACAGACATATCATACTCAATCTTATCAAGTTACTGCAGGGAGAATATTTATTTCATTTGTAAAAAATTATATATGAACAGATTTACTAATAGTACTATTTTATAACATATGTATATACGAAACTTAGGTATGTTTACATGTACAGAATGCGGTAAACACTCATGTCTCATCCTTGTCACTTGGTGATTTAAAAAATTTGGAATCATTTCAAATTTTCATTGCATAAGACTTGTTTACAGATATTTCCGTTTGGAATTTGAACATACTGAATGAATATATTTCTGTTTTATGCAATCAATTTAGAATATTTTAAATTGATATGAACTTATATAGTTTATATAAATAAATATATACCAACAAAGATATTCACGAAGACGAACACAATACCAGAGCGACAGTAATTTCCTATTACATCCCCTTTAATAACTTCCACCATTTAAATGATCATTTCATTTCATTTAATAGATTACTAATTTTTAATTTAAAAGTGCTCGCAGGCAGAACTCCAAGTTCATCAGGTAGGAAATTCGATTATTTTAAACCGTAATATAGAAACCAACTTTTGCGTATTATACATACTTATGTATGTAGCACACATACATACATATACACACTTAAGTAATACATCTTCAGAATTAAGGTTCTATATCTAGCTGATGTATACTTCGAGTCAATTTAATTACCTACGCCTAAACTGTCATATTAGTTTCTATGTGATAACTTTGAAGGCAAGGAAGTGCGGAATTGATATAAATATCTGCTTTATAAATTGGCATAACTAAAATAACATTTTCTATTACCAAACAGGGAATAATGAAACGTAAAAAATTAATAGCTCCAAATTAAAATTTGTACTTCCCTAGAGATACACATATAATAAGGATTACCGCCACTGGCGAAATTAGGGTCGTTCGTGTCCCTTATCCAGCAATCTATAATGACATTCTAGACAGCTTCTTAATTAAAAAGCATATTTATGTCTGGATAAATGCACTAATTTAATACTTCATCTATTACAAAACTTGTTTAATATTTACAGCAGTTAGAAAATTCTTTAATAAATACTCCGCTATTTCCAGATCGCATATTTACAAGAAATACAAATATTACTAGGCGGATACTTAAATCTACCAATTTTCGAAATATGTAAAGTACATAAATATTCATCAGATATCCAAAACAAACTCATTTATGTCAGACAAATATTTATATATTATGTATAAATCATAGAAGTACCTTACGTTATAGTTTATAAGCTCTGGCTTTCCAGGAATCAATACTGGAAATGTATAGATATTCAATATGAAATATTTATGAACTAAACCATGGTTAGGAATACATTGATACATATCTTAATCCTACCGCCTACAGATAATTTCTGATATATACTAGGCATGCAGAAGGAACTAAAATGGGTACTTAACAGTTATATTTATTGAGGTATAATCATTACGAGAAAAGAATGCTATACATTAATATCGATAATATAGGTACACATCATGGTTTGGGAAAAATATTATGATTACAATTTATATTATTACAGCTTAAATATAGCCAGCTGTAACAATTTATAAACAGTATGAAAGGTATTTAATGGTGATAGACCGCCCAACTGACTTCCTTAAAAATTGACCAAAATATAATCGAATATGATCTCCAATAGAGTCCAATCTGAAGATTGGATCCTCGCAAGTAAGATCAATATTGCACAATCATTTACCACAAAAACAGAACGTATTAGAATTTGCCAACAAACTTTAGATGTGTTGAATGCTGGAGGTCACCAAATTATTTCTAGAACTATAATTGGCGCCGAAACGTTGATAGTGTTTTTGATACCCACACTCGCCAAGAAAGCCGAGCCTAGAAACCCCTGCGATAGTGAAAAAAGAACGAGCAATGAAAAAGTTATGTATGTAGTATTTTTTAGAAGTACGGGTTTGCTGGCCGCAATTAATTTAGAAGATCAAAAGACAGTTACCGTTAAATGGTATGTTGAAAATAGTTTTCTTACTGATCAGGAAAGTGCCAAGAAAGGGAATCATGTTACATCACAAAAACGCGTCGTCCCATACAGCAGGGACAACTGTTTAGTATTTATTGGAAAACAACATCAAAATTGTATAACATCCTTCTTACTCACCGGATTTAGCGATGTGCGACTTGTGGCTATTTATTGAGCTCAAAAAACAATTCCGAAGGAAAAGATTCCAGTCAGAAGAAGAGATTGACATAACTGTTAAGTGTTTTTTTTGATAGTATCCCTAACGACAGCTGTGTAAACGGTTTTAACTATGGAAGGAGAGAATGGTCAAGTGCATTGTTGTAAATGGCAATTATTGTAAACATATTTAAAATAAAAATTCTAAAAACTTGTATTAATTTTTAAACTTCATCACATTTTTGATAATCTTAAAGAGATTATGAAAGTAGTATTATATATCTCTGTAATTCTAAATAAGCTCTGCATTCAAGCAGTAACAATTTCTACAGTTTATCATCTCTCAAAGTCTGCGGAAAACGTAATAAATTGTCGACACTTTGTGTCATTAACTTCAAAATCGAATAAAAATTAATTGGTGAATGATCTACCTATGCTCTTTTGTGGTCTAAAAACATGAAGTAACAAATACATATATAACGATTTTCAGCACCAAACCATTTCAATGTTTTTTCATTTGATATTTAATATTTTTAACGTTGATCATTCTTGATAGCTTTGAAAAGTATATTAAACTTTGAAGCTCTATGTAACTTTAAAGTTGAATAAAAGTTAATTGGTGAATAATCTAACAATAATTTCCAATGTTTGATAGTCTAGAAACAGGAAACAACAAGTTGTGCTATTTTCAGTGTTTAAGCACGTCTCATAGTTTCAAAAAAATATTAAATTTTGAAGACTCTCTTGTATGTAACTTCAGTAACTTTTTGTTACTTAGTAAAAATTGTACAGTACGTAGCAGAATAATGAGATTTAGTTTACTACTACAAGTTGTAATATTTTCACGATTAACCACCTCGGAAAATTACTTAAAAATATGATAGACAATGTAACTATGCAACTGTATTGTATATAACTTCAAGATCGCATAAAGCTGGGTAGTGTACCCGACTATTTAGGAAATCGGATACAGTATGTATGTTGCTGAAATTCGAGTTCAACCACTGGCTTACGCCAGCATGCAGTTCAGCGTCAGCGTTAAAGCGTTGCGTAGCGAACCACGTCTTCATCGCTGGGAACAGGTACTAGTCGCTCGGTGCCAAATCTGGGCTGCGGATGAAAATTTTCCATCCTAAACCATCCAAGAGCGTTTGGGTACGATTGGTGTGTAGACGAACGTTGTTGTGGAAAAACAAAACTTTCTCACTAAGGTTTTCCCGGCGCTTGTTTTCTATCGCATGTCTAAATTTTTTGAGTGTTTCGCAATACCTCTTTCGTGTCGCCAGTTACGATATGATCTATAACATGGTTTTCACTTTTGTCGTCGTCTTCCAGAAATGTTAGTGCTGCAGCAAGTCTCTGTTTATTTTGGTCTTGCTTTAGGATTTTCGGAACTCACCTGGCACAAAATTTGTGATAACCAAGTTTATGAACCAAAATTTCCTGAACTATACTTGGTGAAATTTGCGGGAAATGTTTTGAGAGTTCCGTAATCGTGAAACGACGAATTCTAGGGATTTTTTTCGTTGATTTTCGCCACCAATTCATCTGTCACAAGACTAGGCCTGTCACTGCGAGACTCATTGTGAATACTGGCTCGGCCATTTTTAAAATCAATATCTCACTCGGCTTTCGTTCATTATTCATTGGCCGTACACATCACAAATCTGGCGATAAATTTCAATTGGTATGTGATTTTTTGCTAACAAGAATTTTATTACAGCTCACACTTCACAACTGCTGGAATTTTCAATAGCAATGCTCATTTTAACACCCCCTTGTATACAAAGTATTATAGGCACGATGCGCAAATTACTTTTTCCCGCTTTTGAGGGATAGAACACCCTGTCGAGCACACTACCCATCGCTATTTGCTTTAATATCTCGAAATATCGAAAAAAGATAAATACTTAACTGTTTTAGTAGTACTATAATCTGTTTTTTAAATTTACCGTCAAATTAGCTGTCTAAATATTGCGGATGCTAATATAATGCGGATTTTACAATTATGCAGCTCCCCTTATTAAAAAACAGAAGAAAAAAGGTGATGATAATCATTTCGCTCTTAATTACAATTGTTGTTTACCGACAATACCCCCAGCTCTCCAATGAGAAAGAACACTTAAAATTTTCATTTACTCTTACATAAAAAAATCGAAATTATAGTATTTGTTTATTGAACAAATTGTTGTGCTAAGAACACACTGTCGTGTTAATTGCCTTCGCTAATAAAAATTATCAAATATTTTAATAATTTTGCCTTAAATTTAGGAAGCTTATTAGGGCGAATATGCATACAAAGAATACCACAATTTTAGAAGATATTCGTTTGGATATACATAAATGGCCACCTACGGTGTATTGTTAATTCTTTTCAATTTTTTTTAGTTGTACTATTACTGAATTTTAACTGTAAATAAATATCGAAAAATTGTATACGTTGATTCCTTTACTTTCATGAGTCGTTGTTTTATGAAAACACTCTCTTGCACTAGTTATAGTAGTTCCAGAAGGCAACTATGAATTGTGGTAGGTTAAAACAAACAGTAACTAAAAATCAAATTATTAAGATGTTATTTCTTATTTTATTCACTTCAATCAAAAACATTTCAACGAATATATAAAATATATAAAATAAGATCTGCTGTTGTTCATCATGAAATGCCTGACAAAATTAAGTAAATATAATAAATATTTGTCGAAATATTTGGTGAAGCTCTAGGTATTACATACATATATGTACATACATATATGTACATATTTCAGACGCACCTAGATATAATGCCACAGGTTACATTCATACCATACTCCAACTACATCGATTAATTTAATGAATTACTGAAACTAATTGAAATAGCGCTACGTTCCCGCAATAGTCATACAAGTGGTTTTACCTTAATTGATCGGGTTAACATTTTATATCGTATCATATTAACCTCACATATTTGGGACATCACGAATGTCATAACAAATATTACACCATCGAGTAAATTAAACAATCAAACGATAAATGCAACTCGTTTTGCTCGTACGATAAGACAATTAAATTAATTAATTCCGCGGACGACCAGCATGCCGCCGTCAATGTGTTTCCAACGCGCATGTAATTTTTCAATTTGCTTTGTTTTGACGGTAAATGTTTGGAGAATTGCCAGAGCTGTGGCATTGTATCTCGAAAAATATTAATAAACGTCCCAATTCAAAGGCAGCTTATCTTACCTTTTCATCTGCGACAACACAAATAAATATTTATAATTTATCGTATCTGATGCATGGTGTGGGAGAAACTAGGAACACCTGGTTTTACAAGCGGAAAGGAAAGATATTGTTGAGACTGTAGTGACAAAACGTAGGATTCTCCACCTTTCTCTTCTATTATTTATTTGCGAAACGCTTTGTTCAATGCTATTTTAGATTCCCCACATTATTCTTTAAGTTAATGAGCAAAAGAAATTTTTGTGTGTGTGTTCCAGCAGATAAATTGAAGTAAGAAAGTTATTATATTATTAGATTGTATGACCTCGAATAAAGGCTCTCAAATATACGATGATTAAGAATATCAGGACACTGTCTAAGACACCAATAACAAAACTATTACTTTGAAACTTGTTTTACCTATATGAATTAATATGAAGTTTCTTGGAAATGAGGTGTTTTATTAGACTACGACCATAAGCATCACTATACCTTGACTTCAGTAGTAGAAGCATGGTGAACTTGAAACTAAAACGCTAATCTAACAATAAGAGGATCTTGTTTGCAATATAAACAATGCAACAATGCAATGTAAGTATATGTGTTGGCTGTGTGTACATGCACGTGCGTGAGCTCTCTTGCTAATTCAATTTAAATATTAAAATACTTTTCAATATTTTGTGTTGTATTTAAGCAATACGTAATATTTTCTTTCTATTGTTTTGTTGTGATCTTTTTCAATTGGTAAGAAAACTTTGAATTTTTTTTCTGTCTATCAGTTATCACATTTGTATTTCTGTGGTGCTCTTTTCTTACTCTTGTCTTGTTGCATCTATACCTTTTTAACCTCATTGCCTTGATGTATTTAGATCAAACGTAATAGTTTATTAGTCTATTGTATTGATATTTCCTTTTGTTTTTCTATACTTACCTGTTCCGCGGCCCTCTTGTGTGTCGTTAAGCCAACGACTATCGGCCCGGTCGTAGTGAAGTGTGTCCCTGTTTTTATCCCGAATATCAATACGTTCTCATTTTTTTTTTTTACTTCTTATTTCTTTGTTTAGAGCGTTGCGATGTCTTGTATTAAGTGTAATGATGCAATAAATGAAAAAAACTGATAAGTTTATTGTCTGTGACTGTTGCAATAGACCTATCCATATTTCTTGTTCGGAATTATCAGACACTGAAATAAAATGTTATATGTCAAGAACTTCATCTAGACGCAAATTAAAATATTTATGTTTTGAGTGTGAACCGGGAATGCAACAGATTCCTAAGATGCTTGCATTAATTAACAATTTACAAGATGAGATTCGAGATTTAAAAGCAAAGTACTCTGCATTAATAGACAGCCGCGCTTCCTCGGGGAACCCATCGAATATTATGGTTGGAGAGGATATCATTAACGAAGTCTATGAAAGAAATAAACGCTCACGAAACATTATTATTTATGGTAGCCATGAGAGTGGTACTTCAAAGCAACAACAAATCGACTTGGATAATGTTACTGTGCAAAATTTGATGGAAGAAGTGGGTATACAATGTGAGCAAATAAAACCGATTAGACTTGGTAGATTTGATCCTACTAAGGAACAACGTGTAAGACCTATCCGCATAACTCTTTCTTCGTCTGATGATGTCCACAAGACGATTCGTAAATTCAAAACTATAAAAAATAATCCTCGACACTCTCACTTATCTATCTCTTTGGATCGAACCCCTAAACAGATCGCTGTGTTTAAATCTGTTAAGGCTGAGTTAACTGCCCGGGTTGCTGCGGGCGAAACCAACTTAAAAATTAAATATCATAGCGGCATTCCAACTATTATTAAAAGTAATTCGGGAAACTGGGCTCGCCCAACACTGCTGACTCCGCTCGAAGTTTATTATCAAAATGTCAGGGGTTTGAACACTAAAACCCATACCTTTTACAACAATACTATTATAGCCTCTCCTGATGTTGTACTTTTAACTGAAACTTGGTTAAATGATTCAGTACAGAATAGTGAACTTTTCACTGATCTTTATAATGTTATTCGCAAGGACAGAGATTTCGCAGCGGTCAGTCGTTCTAGAGGTGGCGGCGTTCTAATTGCTATCGCACATACTATTCCATTTGAAATTATTGATACTACTCATATAAATACTCAGATACCTTTAATTGATTTGATAATTTGTAAAATCGTTCATAGTCACACCTCCATTTATATTGCGTTTGTTTACATTCCCCCCGATGCTACACTAGAATGCTTTGAAATTCTTACAACTGCACTTGAAATGCTCTTTGTGGGTAATCTATTTATTATGGTTGGTGATTTCAATTTACCTGACTTGATTATGCCTCCGAAACAACATTCCAACAAAACTAAATTACTTCAAAACTTTCTGGATATAACTAATGCTAAACAATATAACGACGTAAAAAATGTTGATGGAAAAATTCTTGATCTACTCATTACTAATACTGAATTCCATTTTCAAATATTTCACTCTATTGATTCTATATTGCCGGAAGATGGCTTTCATCCTAGTCTTGAGATTACTATTCAACCACTACATCTTCATTCAACTCAGAATTTTCCATCTGCTGGTGATTCTCGGTATGACTTCAATAAAGCAAACTACACTTTGTTGTATGATCACCTTTTTCGTTATGATTGGTGCTTCCTTACGGATTTCCGAGACGTAAATTTAGCTCTTAATACCTTTTATGACACATTATATTCTATTCTTGATCTCTATGTACCCCGCAAACGCAAGTCTAATTCCACTTATCCACCGTGGTTCACATCTGGAATCATATTTAACCTAAAAAATAAAAATTATTATCACAAGAAGTGGATTCAAACCAGTGACATTAGGTTTTATAATGAATTCAAACGGTTGAGAACTTTGATTAAAATTCAAATAAAAGATAACTATATCTCTTACTTAAACACGATGGAAAATGTGATTTCTACCTCTCCTTCTGATTTATGGAATTTTCTTAGTGCGAGGAGACGTACAACTCGAATTCCGGGTAGGCTGCATGACGCGGAGGGTAACGACTTTGCTGATCCGGAACAAATCGTCAATGCGTTTGCTGACAACTTTGCTACTGTATGCCATCCGACAAATTCTACTCATGTTGAGTTAAACCAAAACTCTTTACCCTACCGTTTCCAACCTATAACACAGGAAGTCTTAATTAAATTTATGGCTTTATTACCCAACAAACGCACAGCGGGATTCGATCAATTGCCTTGTTTTCTAATCCGTGACTGTAGGTATGTCTTAGCTTATCCACTGCAAACAATCATTAACCTTTCAATAAAGTCTAGTGTTTTCCCGGATCGTTGGAAAATAACTAAAATTGTACCTGTTCATAAGAAAGGTGATCGTACATCTTTAGGCAACTACAAACCTATCTCAGTTATTTCTAACCTGTCTAAAATCTATGAGAAAATATTGTACTCTACAATATACAATAGCACTCGCTCCTTCATTTCACCAAATCAACATGGGTTTGTGTGTGGTCGGTCAACTGTCACTAATTTGGCAATAATAACACAATATCTGGCGGAAGTTCTTGATAGGCGGGGAAGAGTTGATGTTATTTATACGGATTTCTCCAAGGCGTTCGACTTAATAGATCATGAGTTGCTTTTGAATAAATTATCTTCTTTTGGATTGGTTCCATCTTCCTTAAACCTTATTCGTTCTTACTTGTATCAAAGGCAATGTTACGTGAATTATAATGGTTACCTGTCGAGGAACTTTACTCTGGGTTCCGGCGTGCCTCAGGGATCAAACCTTGGACCTTTACTTTTCCTCTTGTTTATAAATGATTTATTACTAAAGATCGACTGTCCTGTCCTTGGCTACGCTGACGACATCAAAGTTTTTTCTGAGATTACATGTGCTGAAGATGAGGTTGAGCTGCGCAGAAACCTTGTTACTCTACATGAATGGTGTGATACAAATAGGCTAAGATTAAACATTGGAAAATGTTGTGTGGTCACATATTCACGTTCGCTTCGGGCATCTGAACCATCTTATCACATTAACGGTGTTAAATTAAAATTGGCATCTGAATTTAAAGACCTGGGCGTGCTCTTCGATTCTAGCCTTAGCTTTAAACCGCATTTATCAAATATTTGTTCAGAAGCATTTAAGTCACTAGGTTTTATAATGCGTGTTTCTAGGTATTTCACAAGCACCGCTGTACTCAAGACTCTCTATTTTGCTTATGTATTGAGTAAAATTGAATATGCATGCCTTGTCTGGTATCCATTATACGCTTCCGACTTTGTACCACTTGACCGGATTCATCGTAAATTTCTTAAATACCTGTCGTTTAAACTGGATGGAGTTTATCCTGAGGTGGGTATCCCGCAGGCTGAACTTCTGTTGAGGCATGATATGTTGACGTTAAATACACGGAGGGATGTCATATGCAGTAAATTTTTGCGGAAACTACTTACCAATCGTATTGATTGTCCTTTTCTGCTGGAGCGCATGTCATTCCTGGTGCCGAGGTTGAATGCCAGGTACGATTCAACATTTAGGACTCCATTTGCAAGGACCAGCATTATGAGGCGTGCGCCATCATACATTCTCTCCAGGCTGGGGAATAGAGTGCTCGATGATGTGCCTGATTAGGCAGATTCAAGTCAGGCTATCATTTGTTTGTATCTATATTGTTGTTATTATTATTATATATTTTTGTTGTTAACACTGTTATTACATTATCTATAATTTAGTCATAGTCATGTATGTGCACATAGTTAGTTAGTTTAATTTGTTTGTCCTTTTATTGGGCCTAGGCCTGTTGGGCAATAAAGATGATTTATTATTATTATTATTATTATTATTATTATTATTATTATAAACTACTACGATGCACTTGGGTACGTAAATTACGGAGGCTTCAGCTTCTGGAAAATTATCCTCTGATACACACATCTTTCTGCGAACGATCTATGCTGGGGTATAATTCCATAGATTTAATGCATCCTATTTGCAAGCACCTTAATTCCCTAAAACTTTTTTATATATAAAACAACCTTTATATATGCTAATACATATTATTACCACTGTCAAAAACAGTTTGTGTTGAGTAAAACACAGTGATAAGCTGTATAGTTTGCCAACTTCAGCTCGGCTATTAACATGGCGAGTTTTGATGAGTTTGCTAATGCTAACAGTGTTTAATAATGCAGTGCTACTACCTACATACATACATACATACTTATATTGAAGTAGAAGCACACTACTTGAACAGGTTTCCAATGAAGCTAAAGTGTAGTCTACTAATATGACGACTTTTTTATCTCTTTTAACTTAGCTTTAGATTAGCGCAAGTTGACAATTAGCGTGAAGTTGTTAGTAAACAGAAGTCGCCAATCGTTAAGTGACTGACGAATCGAACCTGTTATATTACGATATCATTTCTTCCTTTGGATTCATGATATACTGTGAGATTCAAAAAGATTGTCAATTTATTGCCCGTAGATAGTGGCAAATAAGAGAAAAGGAACTACAACACGAACGCCAATGTCACAAAATATCAAGAAAACTAATGCAGTGTATCAAATTTGTATGGAGGTAACTTCACTTATTAAAATGGTAAGAAGTATA
>SMLS01069033.1:0-75322 GCA_004785975.1 Popillia japonica
TGCTGGGGATGTTGAAGTTAGGTAGAAGGAATTTGTATTTTCTATTTCGTGATAGCGCAGCATTTCATCAAAAGAGTGTGTTGTTATTACATTTGTCGCAATTTCCTCCCCGACTGTGCAGAAGTAGTCGTTAAGTTCATTTGATGTAGGTGAACAGTCATCTTGAATGCAATGATTTCTGGTTTTAAATTCATCATTTATCACATCCCATATTGCTTTTATTTTGTTGCTTGAGTTAATAATTCGTGTCGAATTGCAATGCTGCCTGTACTGGGTTACCTTTTGTAAATACTCCTTCTTAAGCTTTCGATATTGTTCGTAACATTCTGGGCTTTTTGTCGCTTTGGCAATAGTTGCCCATGCATCTAAGGCGTTTCTTATTTGACTGATTTCCTCGTTCATAATGTTATTGTTGTCTGTTTTGTTTCTTATGCGTACTTTGGTTTCAGGGAAACAGTTATTAAATATCGTTATGAAAGAATGGTGCAGATAGTTAAAGAACTGGTCTGCTTCCGTGGCCTCATATGATAATTTTAGTTCTGTACATATTTTTTCTTTAAAAGTTGTCATACCTTTCATGTTTATTTTCCTTAATAACTTTGTCTTTACAGGTATTTGAGATTTTTCTTGAAAGGGGCACCTCAGGATCTGGGCCATGTGGTCAGATAGATGAATGTTTACAGTATAGTATTCCGAGTTGGAAATCTCTGTATTTGTAAACATGTTGTCAATTAATGTACTACTAATTTCTGTTACCCACTTGTTTTAATATCAAAATCAACTCGAAGTTAGCAAGTTTGTTTGTATGCATGATTAATCTAATAGTGGAACTACATAAATTGAACACCGTTATAAGTAGAGAACAAGAAGGACACCGAAAGCAATTAGACTAAATCCTATCAGGATAGTTGCATATCAACACAACTGCTGGTTAAGGCGGAATCGAATGTAAGGGGGCTAATATGAACTATTCCTAATGTAAACGAACTCAGTAATTACTTCACTATACGCAATATCAGTAGTTATGAAGCTCCTCTATAGCAACAAAGAACATTTAAAGTCTCGTACAGGAAGATCTTTGAAAAGAAGGGTGTAGTGGGTTGGATGCTGATTTTGCACGGTGACATGTTCAAATCAGCGGGTTGTAAAAACTGTAAATTAGGTTATTTCTAGTCATTAATTTCACCGAACTCTTTTCGCTCCATTCCTAAATGTTTCATTATGAAGGGCGGTGTCATCTATTCCTACTTAATAAATTTGTACCTCATCTACGTACAGTAGATTCCCGATTATCCGAAGTAATGTGGACCGTCCCTTTTTCGGATAACCGAATTTTTCGGATAACCAAATACCTTTTGTAAGCAGAAAATGAGTGCCTTTTTTGTAAAAATGTGTATATGTATTATATGAACAAAATTGAATCTAAAAATAATTTTAGAAATACTTTATATTAAATTTAAATACTTGAGGTTTTTTAAAAACATTATTATTAACTCCGTAGGTGTGTGTTATATTTATAACACCACATACAAGACAAATACAACACACATATAATAATATTTCGGATAAACGGGTATATAGAATACATTCATTTCCGATAACACGGAGAATTCAAAAAATGATTTTATTTTGGATAAAGCGGAATTTAGATAAACGAGATTCGGATAATCGGGATCCTACTGTATAGGTTAATGTGTTATCGTATGTTTTACTACCTTAAACAACTTCTTTGTATCCTATAAGGTTTTATTAAATGTTAGGTTTGTAACGATAGTGTTGTAAAATACGACTGTTTAAATACAAGGTTTAGACTTCGCACCTACGCATTATTCGAATCCCACGCGCTTGCCTATCCGATGTCATAAATTATTTCAATCACTTTCTCTCACTCAAATCAAGTAGTTAAATCGTTAGAGTTTAAGCTTTCTAGCATGAGTAAGCATTAAAATTTCACGACGTAGTAAAGAGATTACAACTTGTTAAAGGCGTCTACGCAAGTTGCTCTTTGCGCTTTGTTCTTCTAGCAGGGCAGGTATTAATTCGATATTTCAGTGCAATCTGTGAAAGTACGAGCCGTTTCTGAGCTAGTTCAGCGGGTTTTGATTTTTCCCCACACCCCAACATCCACTTAATGTGGCGTCTCGTAAACACGACAACAGGAAATTGGAGAGTTACAGTCGCGATTGAATTGAATACATTCTCTATCACCATAATCACAACTAATACTCCTCTACGTTAGGAGAAAGGAATTTTCCTAGCGGGGATTTACACGTGTCATCGTTTAAAACATGTATTGCGAAATAGATTCAAGGTTCCGGATAGCTATACGAGATCCCCTGTTGGGAAATCATATTATTAGATTCATTTTGTACGATTCTAACAAACTATGTACATACATTCTCTTCGATTATGATGAAAGTTTCCTATTTTTAATTAATACATTTTTAACATGCATGTTTGCATTTTTAAGTAGTAAAACGCATAGCCAACTACTCCACGGCGCATTAAAAAACATGTTATTAATTTTTTACATATTCCTTCTTCTTTAATGGGTCGAAATAGTTTGCTACAAGCCAGACACATTTCGCCTCTACTTTTAGTTCAGGCTTACATTCTGCGTAATAATTAGTCGAAATACTGGAGTCCCATGACTAGTCAAAAATAATCCTATAAGTAGTCCAAAGTCCTCTTTGGTGAAAAGTAGCACCATCTTTGCTAACTTAGGCGATCCTGAGAAAAATGCCTTCGTTTGCTGCCGTCCTGCCATGTTTTGCCAGTGGGAGGTCTTTATTTGGCCCTATCATTTCTTAAGTGCTTTCTTTAAGTGGCTCTTTTGCAGACTGCAACAAGTATTAGGTCCAATAAAAGACATTCTTGCAGCTTTGTCGGCAAGATTATATGCCTTTTTGTTACCTTCAATCCTTTAGTAGGTTGGGACCGAAAAAGTAACGTTTGCCTATCACTTCCCTCTTTTTTTGCAGACGTAGTCTTAAAAGGCGCAAGGAAGTAGTAGCATGAAATTTTATACAAAAAAGTCCAGCAGAGCACGATTCTATCTGTTATAGTCTTCAAGTCACACACTAAATACACAGCAAGTTTGCACCCACGCACAGATTAAAAACAAGGCAATGGGCAATAGAAAAGTGGAAATGCTAGCAAAACATGCTTTATAATTGACTGGTACCTATGTCTACGACTTTGCTAGCTTAGACGACCATATTTGTACAGTTTGCAGTTATTTCATTATTTTTATGTTTCCACATGACATTTTTTCTGTAAAAATCAGCAACTTATACAAACAATGTACACACAAAAAGTAAAATCTAAAACGTTTGATTCAGTAGCTATTACAATGTGAGATCGGAATGATTTTTTGGTGAACTTGACAGGGTCGCCTGGAAGAAGATGTACAGTACAGTGTAGAGTGCTAGGTTATTTGTTATTCTCCTATAAATTTAGTACTAAATAGTAATGCGATATATTTCTAGATAAGCAAATATAATTCAACAAGGTTTTATTAAATTTTGCATACAATAAGTAAACAAATGCATTTTTTAAATAAAAGATATAGTTGTATGTATATATATTGTTATATTACAATTGACTTACTTTTGACAATGATTATCTTTATGAAAAGTTTCATCATTAATTTTGCACAGAAAAGATAGCTACCTAGTAGGAATTCAAGTATAGTTCATTCTTTTGTTAAAAAAAGTCCAATCAGCTGCATATAGAGTAAAATACCAAAAACCCCGATTATAATGTGATAAATTTAGTTTCTCAAGATTATTGTAAAATCACATCACAAACACACACAATACATAGTCATATGCATTTTGGTGCAAACATAACATATTCCAAGTTGAAATTACAAAAAAACATTTTTCTAAAGTATCAATTAGTGGAATCGAGACCTCAGCGGCTGGTAGCCCTTGGGGAAATTGGGAAAAAAACACACGACAGAGATATATACAGGGTGTATTTTAAATAAAAGTAAAGACTATGAAAAATGGAAGATATTATTTTATTAAACTTAAATCCAAAATATTTTGCGCAAATTCCTTCCCAGTCGCGAGAAAAAAAAATGACAAATATATTTATAAAATATTCGTTGCGCCACTGTCGAATATATGTATGTAGCGGAGGGCAGATGAAGCGACAGGCGATATGTAATGTGTGCATTATTAAACTCTTTATTCAAAGCTATTTAAAAAAGACTGACACATCAGCGTTATCTTGTAGTTTTTATAACATTGGCAGCTGGTTTTGCGTTCGCTTACGTTAGATTGATCGAGCTCAACATTCTCGATTCAATACGCGGCGCATACTTATTACAGTTTATAAGGGCGATTTTAATTTTGGCATTCGTGTCGTAATTGAACAAAAATTTTTTGGATTTATATTCTACATAATTGTATGTTACCATTCTTAATATTTTTTACTTTTATTTCAAATACACCCTGTATCTATATGTTGATAGTTTTTGAAATTTGATAGAGATGAACAAGTCACGTAAAAAGATACAAAAAAGTATGTAGTTGAAGCTGCCCGGTTAAAACACCAGCAGTCAAAATTAAAATGAAAAGAAAACTCAACAGAAGAAACTTCAGAAAGCAGGGAGGCCGCAACGGAAACCAGCGACAATCTGGGACATCGTATTCACACAGAAACACATAACATTCAATTGAATTGGGAAATTTTAAGGTAAGGGAACGGGAAGGGTAGTTTTAGATATTTACTGTAAAAATTGTTAATTCACATTATAATCCGATTATTTAAAACATTTAATATTTTTGTTTGTTATTCGTGACACGTTAATATATTTTAAATTACTTCTAGTAGCCTGCGTAGTACACTTTCATTTAATTTATTCAAGACATCATCTTCAAGGTTTTCCTAAGCTTCTACAATTTGGCGTTTTAATTCTGCCCTGGTTTGAATTTCTGGTAGCGGGCGGTCGTATACATTTTTAGATAGTATCCGCCAAAGATTTTCAATGTGGTTCGAATCAAGACCTTTTCTGCAAAACTGAACCCAATGTGACGCTTTTGTCATGGTATTTCTGTTTCCTTACAAGACTAGGATCACATTTTAGGTTCATTCTTTTGGCAATTTGTGAAGAAGAACCTCCTGTTGAAATTTTTCGCAAAATTACCCGCTTGGTTTTTTCAGAGGATATGGATGGTCTTCCTGGTCGACGTATTTTCGTGCAGTTTTCAACAACCTTTCCTAGAAACGTATCCACGACATTTTGCGTACGATTTAGTGTGCGGTCAATTTCAATTTGTGTCGTTGCATAATCTCTTAAGTCGATTATACGCTCAAGAACTGACAATTCTTCGGTGTAATAGACAACTTTAAAATTATTTTATTATAAAACAAGTGAAACTAACCGATCTAAAATAGTTTGTGTATCAATAAATTTAAACTGCATACAGTAAAAAAAACAACAAATAACATACTTTTTCATAAGCTATTCCGAGAAATTTGACGAAACACTGTTCTGTGTATTTGTTATTGCAGATCACATGCCCACTTGCGTACAGATAAATCCTAGCATCGAATTTACACATACCTATCCGTAAATATTTCTCTTTAAGTTTTCTTTCGCTATTATCTATAGAAAGACAATACACGTAATAATTATTCACAGCACTGTAATTCAAAATCAAAGCTTTTTATATAAATTCACATTGTCGATGTAACCAGAAGAAGCATTCACCATTTAATTTTAAATTGAGCGCACGGGGCGAGAACTTACCTACTTGCAAAATGTCAAATTATAATGTTTATTTTACTTGCCGTAATTCTTTTAGCCAAATCTAGTCGTAATGTAGTTTGTACACTGCCGAGCATATAATTAGGGTCACCCCGCATTTTGAAGTTATTTCAGAAATTCTTTTTGTTTTCGGAACTTTTTCTATTGTAACGTATGTAGTTTACTAACTTTATGCGATTGCTTTTTTGTGTTCGCGTGGTCAAGAAAAACTTTTTCTGCGGTTTTCTCTAAAGTTTTTGTGATTTAAGAAAAGTAAAAATACTTCCTGAACGTAGTTTTTTATTTTGCATTCAAAAGTGTTAAAAAAATCTGGGCTTTCCGTTTAAAAAAAGAAGTTGGACGTATTGCCGATTAAACCGGAAGTGAAAAAAATATAAACTGTATTGCATAAAAGGCATTTATATTAACTGTACCCCCATACCAAATTTCAGAAATCATAATTTTCAAATAACAAAGTTATTCGACCGTTCCGGGACTTTTTACTAACGCTGTACATATAGTTATATTATTACTGCCATAAACCTCCTGTAGCGTTTTAAGTTAAATAGGTAAAAATATAAATAAAAAACTAGAGAAAATATAGAGCATTATTTTATTTGAAGCGGTCTCTCTTAAAAACTAAACCGAAAAGAATACCATTTTTGTCTATCAAATAATATCATACCTTATATTTTCACCAATTCTAAAAATGCTGTTTTTAAATATGTAAATAATGATAAATTCAAAAATATGCTGCAGGGGTATCTGCCCACTAATATTTTAAAAAGATATGAAGTTTCAAAATGAAAAACAATGTAAATTACATCTATTTCGCACAATGTGGATATATGGATACAAACGTTGTAGGCTTATCATTTCATCTTTCTGTTCAAAAAACGTTGTAAAATATTTTAATTGAGGGCATTTATAACTTTTGCCATCAAATTTTGTGAATATAGCAGTGTTAGCCAGTTGCGTTGTTAATATCGTGGTAACAGCTCTTAACTTTAATGCAAAAAATACGATGCCTGGATTTGATATACGCGCTAGAGGGACTAAATGCTAGTATTAGGGCGTCAGTGCGTGAAAAACCCTCATCGAAACGACTACACAGTATTCTACCGCTCGGGACATGAAACGGTTCGCGATACTCTCTTGCTTCAGTATTAATTTAGCAAATGAAATTTTTTAGATGAATTATTATGGTTTCATCCAAATGAAGGATAAATATATCCTTTCAAACGATTGCTTCTATATTTTGTTTTGGAATGAATACATGCAATCGCAAATTTAATTGAGTAATAACATTTTGAGAAAATCGAATTTTGGACTCTACTATAATTTTGCGTTTTTCGTAACGTAACGGCAGATATTACATTATGAAATCAAATAAGAATCATAATTTTGCTACATATGTAGAAGACCGGGGCTATTTCGAACAAAGCTCTATTTTTCGATTTGAATTTTCGCGCATTTATGATGAGTTAGAGAGTTGAAATTTAAACGAACGTTAGAAGTTATCTGTCATTCTCGACAATGCAACGGCCATAATTGTTTTGTTTGGTTTTTCGTGCGTTCGTTGAAAATGTTTTCTGCTGAGATATTTTCGATTTCTGAGGGTTATTTTGAACATCTATTTGCGAATTTTTGTATACAACGTGTCATTAGTGATCTTTCCTAATGAAATTTAGTTTAATCGATCAGTTCGTGTGTTTTTATTGTGCACCTTGCTGACAGAAAAATAGGCGTGGGGCTATTCTGTACATTTTCGGTGAGGCTAATCTGAACAGGTGTTTTTATATCCGTTTTGGCGTTTTTTTGCTTCTTTTTCGTTTTTATGATTTCGATTAAGATGGTACGTACTTACATCCGTAAGAAGGCTCCCATTGACCCCGAAAAAATGTCCGCAGCGTTTTACTCTGTGAAGATGCAGAAGCAAACGCTGCGAGGCGCAGCAAAGGAGTTCGGAGTGCGCCTACCAACATTAAAAAACTATTGCGACCGGTCAGATGCGGTACTAAGCGCAACATCACCAACATCCAAGCTATAATTACTGAAAGCTGGTCACGCGACAGTATTTACTGAAGAGCAAGAGCTCATGGATTATTTATTGAAGTGTGACAGATTGTATTATGGACTGGCGCATCGAAATGTAACAAGGCTAGCGTATCAGTTTGCGTTGCATTTGAAAATTCCGGTGTCTGATTGGGAGAAAATTGAAATTGCAGAAAAGGAGTGGTTTCGCGGCTTCATGAAGAGACATCCAAACTTGGTAATTCGCAAGCCGGAGGCAACAAGTGTGCAACGCGCAACGACATTTAACCGCACGAATGCCGCTATGTTCTTCAACAATCTAAAGATTGTGTATGCTCACCATAACTTCAAGGCAGCTAATGTATGGAACATGGACGAAACCGGAGTCACGACAGTTCAAACACCCGATCGTGTGTTGAGCCGTAAAGGCGCAAAACAAGTTGGACGAATAACGTCCAGCGAACGTGGGACTCTGGTAATAATGGCGCTCGCGGTAAATGCAATGGGCAATACTGTGCCACCGTTCTTCACGTGTGAAATTCCAACCGCACTTCCAGGATGGTGAGCCGGAAGGATTGTTTTATCTTTATTTTAATGGTGTTGTATTTTAGGATGGATGAAAGCTGAGCTTGGAGTTTCCGCAGCATTTTCATAAATATTCTGGCGCGTCGAAAGAGAAACCAGTGCTCCTGATCTTGGACAACCACGAATCGCATTTGTCCATTGATGGATTGGATTTTTGTGTCGCCCACGGAATTGTCGTTCTGTCGATGCCGCCTCACTGTAGTCACCGGCTGTAGCCTCTCAACCGCTCAGTCTTTGGACCATTCAAGAAGGCAGTCAATTATTTTATTGACGCATGGATAAATGTGTGGATAATTGCTGCCGTAAACCGCCACAACATTATCTCCGGCTTTAGAGCAACTGGCGTATGGCCATTAAACGAATTCGTATTCGACGACAGACTACATGCCATCTGCTGTCACCGATCAATCGCCGCCAGTAGATGATGATCCTCAAGAAGGTCCATCAACGGTGGCATTCGGAGATCAGTGCGCCACAAAGGAAGTGGAGAAGGCATATCGGCAGCCGGTGGAAGCATCAATATCGACCGCTTCCGATAAAGGCGACGGCTTTTAGGATTTGAGCAACGCACTCGAATCATTACGTCCACTACCGAAAGCAGCAATGCGAAAATCAACACGCAATAGGCGTAAATGCCGGCACACTGCTGTGCTAACCGACCACGACTTCATGGAAGAACTTTCGACTGAGCAGAAAAGCGCAAAGGCAAGCCCAGGAAGCGCGGCCGTCCAGCCAAAAGTCAACGCAAAAATTAATATAAAGATATTTCTTTCCCTAAGTGATAATAGCGAAATGATAAATAAAAACAAATGACTTTTTGAACTAAATTTATTTTCTTTTATTTTTAATTCACTTTTATTCCTATATTTCCCACTTTGAAAACCACTTCGAACACTAAATTAGCTTAAAAATAAAGTGTACGGATTAGCCCCATGCGTGTTCATATTTGCCCTACCATGGGGCTAATTTGATCGAAAGTTTATATTTGATAAATCGATCAAAAATCCTATTTGCGATGCTCAGATGGCTTAGCAATGCTGTACCAAGTTGTAAGGCCGAGAATTTTCTATAACACAGACCGGTTTGCGGAATTGAAATCGTTGGCATCTAGCTGCCAGCACGCCCGTAACACAAAACGTTCGGAATAGTCCCTGTCTCCCCTACATACGTGTTCAGGTTAGACACCAGCCGGTAGTATTGATATTTTGTCTTATTCACATTTAATTAAGCAAATTATTATGCTGCCTCAGTAATCATCGCATTAGCTTGAGCAAAGATTTAATGTATGGATAGCATATACGTCACATACATACTTAGCAGAAATACTGCAACCGAAACCCGCGAGGACCTCAAATATTGTTAACTAGAAAAAATATACAAGACATAGTATCGCTTTCTTATAGAGCACCAGAAAGTTTATAAACAGCTCCAATTTAGGAAACATGAACTAGCAGTAAAATGTAACAGGAAACTCTAAGTATGTCGCTCAACGTGAAGCGTTAACGAATTCTCGGGAGAAATACTTGGGATTGAAAACCAATGAACCGAAATTAGTTACTTCGGGAAAGCAATATGTGAAATTCATATGGCGGAAGAACTGAAGGTGATTAATGAAATTGAAAAATTAACTGCTTAAACAGTGACGATAATGATAAGAGAAAATGGTAAAATTTGGTTTTTCTTTCTCTGTAGCGGGATGTGAGTGTTGCGCATCTCCCTAAAGTTAATTCACTTACGAGTTACTATTAAAAAATGGTGCATTTGTCCAAAACTGCCCCACGGTGGGGTACTACCGGACAGGCAGTGTGGCAGTTTCGGTTCAGTTCAAATTGCTTGAAAATGTAACAGTTTTGGAAAATTATTTATTCAAAACACAACACTGTAAATGAATATATAATTTTTGCTGATCATCAAAAAATGGAATACTTTCTGCGTCATTCACTAAGTCTATATCCGAATCTAAAACGCTGAACCTATTTTCTTCGGTAACAGAGACAGAGAGAGAGAGAGTCTGACTCAGAACTTGAGGCATTTATTCTTTCTCGTCTTTGCCGTTTAACATTTCTGTTTGCTTTTTATTTTCCGCTATGTCTGCCAAATTTCTTTTAGCACTTTTAAGTTTCATTTTTTAAATTTTATGTAATTCTTCTATTCTATTTTTTTCTGGAGTGCTTGTGTAGATCCCAGATTTGCCCTTTTCTCTTGTTTCCTATTTATCTGTCTAGATCCTGCTTTTGGAAATGGCTTAATGTCGGAAGGCTTAAAAATTACTTGCGAAATAATGATTATCTTAGGCTTAGTAGCTTTGTCTATGTCAGATAAGGTAGATTCAGTGTCATTCGTTATTTTGTTATTGTCCTGATTTTTGTTGACAGATATATTCTCTTTATCGTTAGTGAGAGTGTTAGCAATGGCAGTGTCTTGAACGTTTAATACAATTTCAGAGAGAATTAAATTTGCCCTCAAAGAACAAGAAGGGTCAGGCCGATCCATCGCATATGTTGGTTTAAAATCATCGCTGTTGTAAATTGTCTTTCCAGGATTTGAAGCAATAACATCATTAAATTATATTTTACATTTTGTTTTGAATGGAGCATAAATACCCCTATCTAATGGTTGCATCTTATGGGTGCAATGGGAAGGGAAAGAAAGCAAAATAATTCCATTGTCACGAGCATAAGTTAGTTAAAACTATCTTAACTGCATCCTTGATAATTTTTTTTGCCGATTTCAGGGCGGTCGCCTTTCTTTTTTTTTTAATTTCGCAGCATACTACTTCACAATAACTCAAAGAAAGTTTTTTGTAGTATGTAAACGATTGTGGAGCACATCCAGACAGTCCGAATCTACCTCACATATTTTGTGGGATGTGCCCCACCAGCAAAAGGATCGGTTAGGGCGACCTGCTCTCTAAACAATCAAAGCACTAGATATATGTTATGTTCGTTACATGTGTAAAAATAAAACATCTTTCAGCTGAAATACTAAAATTTTCAGGAAAACTTATCAACAAATGCATAGATTCTTACAAACAGAGTCTACTTTTTACAAGAAAACTTTAATTTTCAAACTTTTTCCGATATATTTTTTGCTAGTTGACACGAACTCTAGATCACAGCTGCGATTTCTGGGCTGAATTTGGTTATAATTGACGCAGGTTCTAGAGGCAAATTTAAATTGTCCGGAGGTGCCCCATGTCCGAATCTGCCCCACCTTACCCTACTGCGAAAAATTACCCAAATAAAATCTGTCAAGTAACACCAATATAAAATCATTAACATACGATAGAAACTGAAACTTCACATCAATTTAGTTATTTTGCTAACGGAACGGCCTGTTTGTTTGTTTCTATGAAGAATCGACCTCTATTCCAACAAAATAACTTGTAGAGTGGAATTAATTGCAAGCGTTACATACATTTCTATTTTTTATGCAGTGAAAACTATGAACGTCGCTTAATTTCTAAATAAGTATAACCTCACTTCCAACAGCACTATTTTTCTTTTGAGATAAAAATTGGTTTCAATATCTAGTTGTAAGCACTTAATGCACTTTGCCGATATTTCTGATATGTTATCTTACAAGTCGATCACTATTCCAAACGTTTATTGTATATATTCAATTTCCATAAGCATTGGAATGCCATGAAAATCTGATCAGGAATATTATCTATGCGCAGTAAAGTAACAGTAACTTCATAATTGCATAATTAAAAAAAACAATTACTAATTATACAGTTAAATTAAATGTTGGAAATGTCTGCCTTTAGCTTCGATGGACGCAGCCATTCTTCGACGCCTTGACTGTCTAACACGCAGGAAAATTTCCGGAGTGTTCCGAATTATGTCGCAAGATACAACACTGCGCTCTCTTAATTAGTCAACATTTTCAACTGGAGTAGTGTAGACGAGAGGTTTCAGATGGCCCCAAAAGAAAAAATCTAAACAATTAAGTTCAGGAGATCGCAGTGGCCAAAGGTGCGGACTTCCTCGACCGATCTAATGGTCTGGGTACTTCTCGTCGAAGTATTGGGGAGCCACCAAACTAAAATGGGCCGGAACGCCATCATACATAAAGTACTTGTTTTGTCTTACTTGAATCGGTGCATCTTCCAGCAGTTCCGGCAGTACTTCTTCTAGAAATTGTCGACAATCTGCACCGCTTAGTTTGTTCGGTAAAAAATGTGGACCTATCAAATGATCACCGACGATGGCAGCCCAAACATTTACGGAAAATTGTTGCTGATGATGGCCTTCTACAATTTCGTGTGGATTTTCTTCTGCTCATATGTGGTTATTGTGAAAATTGATAATACCATCCTTCGAGTAAGATGATTCATCGGTAAACAAAACTTCGGCTCCAAACTCAGGGTTTTGAGCTATTTTGTCTTGCATCCATCTATAAAAAGCCAATCTTGGCGGAAAATTTTTTGGCAAAAGGCTTGTACTCTATGGGCGTGGTAGGGATACAAAAGTTGCCCTTTCAAAATTCTCCAAACCGTCGAGTGAAATAGGTTTAAGTTGTGAGCAATTTTTTGTACTTGTGGTCGCATTTTCATCAATTTCGTTGAGGACAACCTCTTCTACTTCACCATCTCTTTCTTGATACAACCGCTTTGCTTCTGCAGAATTACCACGCGCTGTTCCGTAAAAGTAATGCATTTCGCACATGTCAGCGTTTGTGTCATTCTGTGTGTCTTTAATCTTGTACTACAAGTTTACTTTCTGCAGGTATGTACAAACTAATTATTATTTTGACAAGAGGTAGCTTTTGTTATAACATTTAAAGCTGTTTTCTTTGCGACAAACGGTTCCGGAGATATTTCCAAAAAACGATGTTTTTATGAAATTTCAACGCCCTCTATCTCGAATGGTGCATTTTAGAAGGTATGTTGATAGAAACGTTTTCAAATTTTTGGGCAAGCTATCACATCTTGAAGTCCTGTGCATATATTATAAAACACCCTGTATATTGTATACATATCACTGCGAGCCTAGAAGGCCCGCAGTGCCACGCATTGATGTCTTCTCTGGTATATAATTCCTGACCTGTTAACAACTGCCTCTCTTATAACTTTTTCCAAAACTCAACTTTTTCTGATCACACTCTCTGTCCCTGTAATATTGACTTATTCGTATTTGTTTACTGGTAACTTCTATTTGTTCTATCAACCTGCACAGTTGATCTCTTCTTATTCCCTCATTAGCCTATTTAAAATTTACAAATAGCAGCATTTTTTATTTTCCACACGCCTGATTTTCTGCTTGTATTTCTCTCGAAACAAAGATCTGATCCACCTTACCTCTTCCTTGTCTGAAACCACACCGGTATTTTCTTAATTCCTGTCCTGCGCTTTCAGTTAGTTTATCCTTAATGTGCGTGGCCATTATCTTGTATACTATACTCAAGAGAGAAATACTCCTATAAATAATTCTTTGTTATCTCCTTTCTTATACAACGGACCTAGTAATGCCAACGACCATTCTCTAAACATTCTATCAAAACAGTGAGGTACGGGCTTTTGATATATCTAATGATAGTACCAGTTTTGCCTTGAATTCTTTTTCTAGCTTTTCTCCAACGCTGTTGTCATGTCCAGAACGTAATGATTACTTTTTGCAAAATTCTGTTTAAATCTTTGTTAACCCTTCGGTTAAGGATGATTTTCAGCCTTTTACAGGCTTGTATGAATACTATAGAATACAACACAATGTTGGAAAATTCCTCATTCCTAGATATGCCTAACCATCCATACATATAGTTTCAGCAAGATATAGCCAACTATATACCAAGAACAGATCCTATAGTTCTGTTAAGGAAATCCCTAGCGGATTTTTTGTGGCAAAAGTGAATTTAATTGATTGGTGTGTTTGTTGGATTTCACAAATGGTTGATTCTATTGGGACTATTTCCTATTTTATTGGATCTTATGTTACGTTAAAAATTCCAAGTTGAAATATGTAACTGTACTTACCAATTTCTGTAG
The DNA here is from genome assembly GCA_004785975.1 of Popillia japonica. NCBI lineage: Eukaryota > Metazoa > Arthropoda > Insecta > Coleoptera > Scarabaeidae > Popillia > Popillia japonica. The sequence continues at coordinate 14,364 of SMLS01069033.1, forward strand.
TGAAAAATGTGAGCGTTTTTGCATCGCCGCATATTAAGCATGCCAGTTGTCTCTAAGTACGACGAAATGACTCATATCAGTTTCATATTGTCGAAGATCAAATATTGGTGTATATCCATACTATGTACATATACATACATAGCACAAAGAAATTGTAGTAATAAAAAATAAATATAATCCGTCTTCTCCCGTTTATATACTTTGCCTATTACAATCGTTCTAGTCTACTAATACCGTCAACACAAGCACATTAGATAATATATTAAATCTCCGCTTTAGACAGTATTCGTTTGTTTCGAATTCAATATCATTTTAGAATATTAGCTAATTTGTGACATGGTTTGAACGTGACATGATGAATTACTAGCATCGTTGTTTATACAAAAGGGAGAACCTCGATAAACATTCCATTACGGGACGAAAGGCGTTGTCTTTATTGAAGAAGATTCCGGTGGGTATTTTCATGGTAATATCGATGATGATAGTTTTGAAGTTTGCGGATTCGTCAATATGACCACCGCATACGCGCTTTATCAGCTCTGTTTTCTCGATATTGTTGATGTTACATCGTCTGCATATAAACGATGTGTACTATAAAGTTCAATAAGTTTAGATAGGTCGTCGACATAGCTATAAATTGCCCTCGTATAGCATCAGACGGAATTGAAGAGATATAAAATAAAGGTGCGCTGTTATGGTCCATATGAATACCTTACATAGTATTGAACGAGTTCGCAGTAGAAAATATACATACATACATACATATATCATACGTATCTACCGCTAATGGTTGCAATATTAACACAACCAGAAATTCCATATCGATCTTATACAGTTAATTCACACTAAATATGTAACTACATATGTACATATGTATATAGAGTATGGTCGTAAATTATGGAATAGATTTCATTAAATGGAAGATAATTGTTTTGACAATTTTTTTTTCTTGTGCAATGCGGGGCATATTTTAGCAATACATATGTACCTCTGTATTTTCCGTTATCTTTTTATTTAATATTTACAAAAGTATTATGCTTTCTAAGTATTTTTTTTAATCTAGTTTAGTATTTGGGTTTGACGGTGTTGCACTACGAGCTGATGATCTATTATGCCCCTTCATATGAGCTATAAGTTTCTGGAATTTGACCACAGCTACACGTCCGCATCCAGTCTAAGGACTTTTATATTAAACCCTAATAGGTGTGATGGTTTTAAGGTGGCTATTTCTCCCACCCCCATGACAGCTTTGTCGAAATATCAGGCGCAAATTACAAGGATAGCCGTGCAGTTGGATATCAGGTATTCCGGATTTTTATTATCTACAAAACCTGCAATCGCGGTTGTGTTGCAAACCTATCCCTTCCTAAAATGGCTATGCCCTGTGTAAAAGCCAACAAAAACAGATAGTTTGTTCCTACTTACTTCCAGTATGGCCTTTTCCTGTTCAAGATTCCAATGAATATCTTGGAGTGTCTAATGCCAGGAAGATTCTCCCAGAGGAATGCTTTGAGCTTCTTCCTACTGTCTCTGAGTTTCTTTTTATATGTGCTTATCCCTATTCCGCAGAGCGGTTCCGATCCCAGAAACAAGGTTATAGCGGCCTTCTTTGCCAAAAGATAAACTTTTTCATTGTCTCTCATTCCCGTTTATTCCGGTACCCACCGGTACTGTTTTCTCTGCTGACATGGTTGAGTTTTCCTAAGTATTCTCAGACTAATTTCGATCTCGTGGTGTTGATGACTAATAAATCTACAAGTAGAGCAATATTTTTCTGCATTCCGCTTTATTTCTTGCTAGTATTACTAATTTCAAACTTTGAACCGCTTAAATGTTCACATATCTATGGATATCACAGTTATTCTCTTCAACAACCTTGGCAGTCATAGCGGTATTAAACTAACAGAGAAATATTACTTAGGGTGTGGTATGTTGTTGTAGTTACAGTGGTAGTTCGGCCAGCAATACAAGTGGCAAATCACTACAGCTGCATCCACCATAGATCAAAAAAATTATTCGACCTCGCAATTAAAATGTCTTCCATAATGTTCGTAAAGACAAGTTCGATTATATATTATATATTTTTCTTTGTAAAACAACGTACAACTGTTAATAATAATTGATTATACGACGGCAAAATAAAAGTATATAATTTACTACACTATGATATCTATTGATCGCTTAACAGAGTTCTGATACTGGCTTTGTGGGCTGTCGAGCTATAATCTATTGCAATGTCTATTTGAATTTTCAACAAGTCCCGCGTCTGTACTCCGAGAAACCGTTCTATACTAATTGTAAGACAACATTCATCGATGTTTTAAAGTCAACGTGTTGCAACCGGCTACAGTAATCTCTCCTAAATATTCGATTATAATAGAGTAAAATAACAATAATATTACATTCAAGCGAAGCATTTTTGGGAAGTTAACTCCCATTTCAATTTCACACAAAGATTAAAATGAAAAAAAATTGTTAGTCTGAAGCATTGCGGTACAATAACTTTTTCTGTGCAAAACCAAAAGCATCTGTAACTTTTGCAGTAATTATTTGTAGATCCAGGAGTCTTTCGGCATTATTCTTAATGCTGTTTCGTCTTATTTTACCTTGGATTTACCTCAGGGCTTCTACATTCCTGGTATAGTTGCCACTCCCTTCTCGGTGTCAGAAGTACTTAATAATAATAATAATATAATAATAAATTCGTTTATTCCATAGTACAATAAAGTGTAGAATACGTCAATAGATACATATATAGACTACAAACAAACATAACACATTTCATACAAATAAACGTACAGACATGTATGTATAGATAAAAGAAAGTACTACATTATACACGGTACCCCAAAAAAATCCTCTATCGTGTAAAATGTTTTGTCAGTAAGATATTTTTAAATTCTTAAATTCAGCTTTTACGTCAACGAAGACATGCTAGCACGTACGAAACGAGAGGCACTGAAAGAATTTCGTAAAATTGTTTTCGCGTTGAACGACGCCAAATATTCAAAACATTACAAATACAACAATCACAAAATATTTTATCTATGAAAATTATATTGCTACAAACAGCTAATAAAAATATGTTTTTGTACTCGCTCATCAAAACATGTCATTTCACGATTCGATTTGCGTGCGTAAAAAGCCATTTTAAACACTAGTGCGTGAAGTAAAGTTGGTAGTAACTGTAACTTGATTAATTTAGTGCCATTTTAAAACCATAAATCCCTAACCCTAATAGTATGCTGACCAGCTCATTGTTTTTCTGTTAAAATAATAAAACGAGTTGAAACAGAAATTGTTATATTTGGAAGGTATATAATTCAATGTCAGAACAGCAACAAATATTGCATAAATTAGATTCATTGATTCTTTTCAGAAATTGAAACAGAACAATTATTAAAAATTTTGATCGGGTAATTTTCACAACCAGAGATTGATACCCCAGGGATTAACTGATTGTTTGTTTCAATTGATCTCGATTGCGAAGGTAGAGTAACGTTGATTGTATTATTGCGTATATCTTGTATTTCAGATGTCGAACAAGTTGCAGGAGGACTCGACATTTCTAACGGGGTCATTTTTTTAGCCAATTGAATTTTACTATGCAGAGATTTTTGACATATCCTTCTGCAACCGTAGATGATTTCCATCCACCATACCTTTGAATTGAAAGCAAAGGTTGGTTTGCCAACAATGTCGTTGAACTCCTTCGGAAACAGTGACCAGGGAAGTTACTTGCGCTATCAAGCTGAATGTACTCAGCTATTCGCATTGGAAGTAATTTGTTCTTCGCCTAATATTGCTGATTTTTTAGGCTGAAGTTGTTTTGTTGTCTGTTGTAAATATGCTATGAGTTTTGCATATTTGGATATATCCGTATTATCATATATTACTAAGCATGATTTTAACATGGTATAAGTCGACCATAATGATTTATTTGATTGTAAATTTTGAAAATAAACTAATAAACAATTTTCGGAGTATTTTTTTATATTTTTAGATCTAGCCCAAGTTATGAATTTAGTATAAGTGGTTTTGTATACGCTTTTTGATTTTATTGGTAATAAATTATCTACTGCAGTATTGGCAGCTTCCCGAATTACAGGGGGTGTACATTCTATTTCATTATCAGAATTCATGTTAGACAGGTTTTAATTTTGTATAAAATTTTCTGAATTCGAATTTTAAATTAAATGTCACTTCAAATAATCAATACTGCCAACTCAATTTTTTTAAATTAATATCAAGAGATTTGTAGTGTGTTATAAATGAAAACGTATTTAATGATGGGTATTATTAAAGTAGTCGTACAAAAAATATTGTACAAACTTCGTGCGTGAAACATTTCACGAATTCGTGTCCATAAAGCGCTCGCCTTCGGCTCGCGCTTTAAACTGGCCACTCATTCGCGAAATATAGTTTCACGCACTTGGTTCGTAAATAACTATTTAGGGATTGCTGTTATTTCAACAAGCCATCAATTATAGTGGCAAGAAATAAAATAAATAATAAATAATAATAATAATCGATCGCATATGGAGATTCTGTTTATATATTATCTATACTGCTCGATATATCCGACATTATCAAAGTTGTTAAAAAAATATATTGAAAAAAGTTGAGGTGTTCTCAACTTCATATCTTAAAATCAATTGCACATATACAGGGTATTTTATAACGGACCACCTAGTTTATGTATTGTGTGATATACGGATTGTCGGTAGAATAATAGTGAAAGTTGTGTTTTTTACGGTTCCATTTTTGTAAAATGTTGCTTCATCAGAACTAACACTCTGAATACACCTTGTTTTAGACGTAAAAATGGTTATAACTTTTGAAATACTCGATATAGATCCAGCGCACCCTATATGAAAAGACTCGTAAAAAAGTATAGCGTTCCATTTAAAAAAAACATAAGTTCGGTGTGGCACGCCGTTATAAAACAATTTTAAGATATGAAGCTTAAGAATACCTACACGTTTTCTCAATAATTTTCTTAATAACTTTTATAATGTCGGATATATCGAGCTTCAACGCACTAATGCGCCATCCTGTATATAATCCGGCTTCGTTAGTGTCAATACGTATGAACGTATAGTCATGTATAGTCGCTTTCATTGTGAGTTTGCACTTGGTTTGTTGAATACACATATATTCAGCTTACTGAATATCCATTTTGCGGTCAGCTACCCCAATGCAGCGTGTTAGGATGTAGATGGCTTTTGTGGTAGGCGGACCACTGCCTTCTGTAATTTACATATGGATACATTCACTGTAAGGATTTGGTTTATGTTGGTAATTAATAGTAGATATTAGATATATTACAAAAATGAATCAAATGGTAATCGATATTAATTGACTTACTTAGTTCGAGATTTCATTTTGTACTCTAGTACTGGTTGTTTTAGCGAAACCATATCCGTAATACGTTACATACAGATTCCTCCAGAGAAAATGTCCTGGGAGAAAACAGTGTAAACGCATAGTTTTAGAGATTTTATCAACTAGTCGTATATTTTAAAATTATAATAATCTCATTTTCATCGCATTTTTGCGGTTTTAGAAACACAAACATGGCCAGTGACGGTTTATAACTAGAAAATGTGAGACTAATTGTACCAGAAGCTTACTTCAACATAAAAGCAATCCACCTTTTCCCACTTCCTTGCACTAAATAACTAGCCCACTATTAAACGCGGTTGACTTTTTTCTATATTAATGATGTATTGGCATTTAACTCATCCGAAGAAGACATCCAGTGTTTTCGATACAGTATCAGAACCACCGTTCAAATGATACTACCTCCTATATTGATTGTGAGAATGGATTATTGCTAAACACACCTGACTAAACAACTACCCATTTAACAAAACATAATAGACCAAATCTCCCAAACTAGATTTCTCGACTTGGTTGGTATTTAAAAAAATGAAGAAAATTATACAAACTTCTATGTACAACATTAATTTTGAAGAAGTGTTTATAACCTGTGACGATGTCAACAACTTCGTTGTTGTTGTTCGCATAACTCTATAGAAAGAGCAAAATGTTTTCTAACTGAAATAAAAGCTAAACAAACTGTAAACAAGTTTGCAACAGCAACACATTTGCGTATATAGCAAATTATCAGAAACTGCGAGACTTTCGACAAACTCTAACATTTAATTCGAGGATTAAACCAACATAGTCTGCAAATAGTAAGTGAACTGTACCTAAACACATAATGTATACCGTCATAATGCGCATATTTGCATAATATACATATGTATAATTCATGGTGTTTCGTGATACAGGGCATTATAATTCGTTGGCCAGGGAAAGGCGTACAAGTATCGCGAGCTTTACATTTCGTAGGTTAATTAATGCAACACAGATATCACATGGATGATTTTAATCTGGAAAGTGTAGGTTAGCCGCATTTGCAAAGTAATATTGTACGGTATTTAAAAATCTCAGCCCATATAAGCAAAGCGAAAAAACGCTTTGCAACGAGCGTAATCCACATGCTAATAAGCATCTGTATCTGTAAATTAAATTAAATAAAAAAGTTTTGGAGAGTTGCAGATGTTAACTATGTAAAGAAAACTATTTTAAATTGTAAAAAAACTGAATACTCGTATTTCTTAAGATCCAATATTGTATTAATAAATCTAGTCAGTTAAAGCATACTAATTAGAAATTATTAATATATGCAAAGATTTATAGAATATGTACTTACACGAAGAGTATGGAAAAACACATATTTACTGTTTGGAGAAACTTCTTTCAAATTAAAATTTTACTCTTGTTCCTATTTTCGAATCGCAAACGTTTATTACCTAAGTATACAATTTATTTGGTATATTTTTCCTTTTTATTTAATTATGTTTATGTTAGGTAGATTACTTAGATTTATTTCATTTATGGAACTTTTTTTGCCTTTATAAAAATAGTAAAATCATCTGATGTATTTTAGAGAAAGTATTTTTGTGTACTTTTCTGTAAATACCTTGTTGATCTTGATTACTTAAAATCGTAAAAAGCGAATGAGAGTTTCAGTTCTATAAAGATAGCTCTAGATGACAGAAAGTCTGCTAAAACTTTATCAAATTAAGAATAATGTTGGAATACTTAGTTAGAAACAGAGGACGGAACACAAAACGTAGGTTATTTAGTAAGTAATGTTAAACGGTAAATCAAACTGTTAAATACAACGTTAAGCCTCTGTTAAGCATTGTAATTATTTTGATTATTTATTTGTTTGGTTTGATTGTAACTCAATTATTAAAACTTAATTAATAAAAGACATATTCCTAACATAAGGTATAAAGTAAATGTTTAGGAACTCGATTTTAATGATCCCCAAGCTACATGTTTTTGTTCCTAAATCGTTGTAGCTATCATCCCTTAAAAGGATGCTTTGTATATCGCGGACACCCTGTATATATATATAGTTTTACATTTCTTGCAAATACCTTCCTGAAACTTACCTGCTAAGTATCCGTCTTACATTACAGTGGCCCAGTGCGACTAGACAAATGTTTCGAATCCTGCGTATGGCCATATCGCTTTAAGTTTGAGTGGTTTTTTCTGATCTCGATAGTTTGCATTTACACAGATGGCGTGTAAGCGAATTCAATACTATAACGCTGATTCATAAAATTATGATCGTAGTAATTTATTTAATAAAAGAACCACGTAGAAGAAATTACTATTAACACAATCTACACAGGTACCATTATTATTGTTCAATATTCATTAAAGCAGAAAACGTTCTATCAATCACCAAATCGTATTGATGCTAAGATAATAAATGAGAGGTACTTCAGCAATATTTATTTCCGGAACTCAATGTCTACAAAATAGGTTATTATAAAAACGCAATTTCTGTCAATCATTGTAGGACTGTGATTATATTTGGGGATTGTTTATTAATCTCTTCTTTTTGCATTATTGAATAGTATGAGATACGAATAACAGTTGAAGGACAGTTATTGCGTGATATAAGTGGAGTAGGAAGAAAACAGAAAATGTTATCAAAACATATAGACAGCTCCAGAATCGTGGCTGCGTAGGAATACTTTTTGTATTATTGATCTAATCTATGATGATTGTAAGTGCTATAGGTACATACATATGTGTAGTAAGTATTATACCTACAAATCTATTACGTATGGGAAAAAACGCTATACATAGGAACAAATGCTATCGCAATTAATACAAACACTAAGTCAAAATATGATATTTCATAAACCAAGCTATCATGTAAATGTAGAAAACTACCTGTAGTGCGAGTTAAAATGTGAAAAGTGCAAAATCAACGATCCCTGCTCAAGTCGCGGCTTTTTATTATCCGTAATAATATTGTGACAGTTTCTGCCTTAAAATTTTTTTACTTCGTATTATAATTTTGGGGTACAGTTGGATAAATCTACAAAGGTAACCAACCTTAATCAAGTTTAAGTTTTTGTATTTGGAATCTCAAAAATGGTTCACAAACACTTGTGCGTGAAAGGAATTTATTTTATTTTTCCAGTAAATTACATTCATAATAGAAACAAATTCATACTGTCCCATCGGTAACGTGAACGACCATTACTGTATCGCAGCAACAGATAAATAACCTCGACTCATCAAAATTCGCAACGGAAAACAGCAAAGAAATATGCAAACGTTTCGTAAAGTAAAAAGTTTAGTTTGAAGTATTCGATGAAAGACGGAGAGCTGTCATGAAATATATATGTACATACCTATGTAATATAAAAGTTGAAATTTGTTAAAGTAAGTAAATACAATTTAATTAAACTTAAAGCACTTGATTCTCTTTCGAATTTCTGGCACAACTTACATAAATTACTGAGTTTGATTACTGGGTAAAGGTAAACATTATCTGTATTGTCCTATACAGGTTAGGAAACCTACACCACTCTGTTTAATTTTTGCCTTAAATTCAGTGTTACCTCACGACCTTCTGTTCGATGGTTTATTTCCTTATTCTGCGCTAAAACTAGTGTCGGATTTATGACAACACACTTTTTGTATGTAATTTTATCTGTAAGGAAAATACACAGATAAAAGATACAATTTTTACAGTGCTACTTTCTTAAATGAAGGAAAACGAGAGAATTATGCAGTTATACCTCTAAAGTATCTGCCATACACAGATTAGTTCAATGTTTCTCTTACATTGGCAGTATACGGTACATATACGAAACAAAAACCAAATTTTGGTTTTACAATAAAATCGCATTAAATGAAAATTTGCTGCTTAGAGTTGGTCACAAATAAACGCTGTAGTTCGTTACATTCAAAGGACAACTATAAACGTTTAGCACGATAAATTTGCAATTGCTGCACCCTTACAAGTTATTTGACAGAAGTTGTTACAACGAAGGTTATGTGTATTTATAATCTGAAGAGATAGTAAAAAATGCAGTCAGATCATTCCAGATATACAAAGCCTTGAAGATGCATTGTTTACCTGCCATGTAGAAAATTATATTTCGCTATATTTATATTAATGACAACATAGAATGTATATAAACAATAAATTTCTTTTGATTTCAATAGCTACGTTACGAGACAGCTGTTTACTAAATGACTTCGTTATCATTTTCACTGAATGTTTATTGTCCGTAGTTTTGCAAATTTACGAAAGCAAAGCACGGTAACGTACTTTAGATAAATTAAATGATCCAATGGATACTATACCGACCGCAGCATATCCTGCAAAACAAGAGGGAAGGAAATTTGTGTTCTCGTGATTGATGCCTTTATGTGACGCAGGGAAAACCGTAGGGATTCCAAATAACATTGGCCAATACAAAAACCAATTCCACCATTAATTTGTTTGAGACAAATGTTTAACGTATAATACATCTGATAGAATCAATTGTTTTCCTTTTATTTGGTTTAATTTTCTGACGTGACATTTATTTAACATTCTACAAAAGTTGAAAAGAGCACAAAAAAGAAATTTGAAAGCAAACATTATTTGATTTGCATTGGTAATAAAAGTATAATGTGTATGGATATTGTAATGAATTTAATCGTTTCCATAATTAAAGTGATTGTATTAGAAACCCCCAGTTGGGTTAACACGGCTTAGAATACAACTGAATCTGTAAATATTATCAATATCTAATACACATATTCTTTAAGCGTGATTAAGCACTGGCTCTGCTTGGGTTAGCCTATCAGAAATATGGGAACTGATCACTGCGGGTGATAATGTATAAATCGTGGATCATCCACAATTTACGCCATCGAAAACTGAAACAGAGTATACAGGGTTATTTACGCTATACGGCACGGAATATTGTGGCGAAAATACGTGACTTTCAAAAAGTTTCATTTTTGGGATATATGCAGGTCTATTACGGGTACTTTTTAAAATTATTTTCATATTAGGACGCCATATTTTTTTCCTTGTCAGAAAATGTAGTTTTTAATTGTCTATCGAATGGTATTTATAGCGTTTTTTGCAATTTTACAGAATACGCGAAATAATCGCCTTTTGTACGATTTGATGTTTTTCAAATAATAGTTCTAATGTATCTAGTTGCATGGTATTTATAAATGTCAGATAATTCACTCAATCTGTCAGTTTAGTCTGTAAGGTCTGCTTTAGCTATAGTGGTATTATTTCTTATATTTGTTGAGGTTTACATTGTTTTTATTTCAATATTGTTGTGGTATTGCTTAATCAAAATGAAGATCTACACGAAAGAAGAGCGTATTAATATGATTTTTATTCTTGGAGAATGTCGACAAAATTGTTTATTGGCTTCTCGGGTTTATGCACATAGGTTTCCCGTAAGAAATCATCCTAAGCCAGCTGTTTTTGAGAGACTATAAACCAGTTTCGCGAAAGTGGAAGCGTCAGTTATAAAAAACCCATTACAAAAAATGTAATAATGTAATAACGAATATGTATGTAAGTGTCTGGAAATGAACGGTCGACATTTCGAACATCTCTTATAAAGATTTTGCTTCTGTTTTATGTTATCGTTGTATGTTATTATTATTACTGCTATTATAAACTGTTACATTCTTTCTAAGTTTCTTAACATTTTATTCTTCATTATTATTCTTATAATTGTAACTCGTCTGAAAGTTATAAATATCATAGACAACTAGATACATTAGAACTATTATTTAAAAAAACATCAAATCGTACAAAAGGCGATTATTTCGCGTATTCTGTAAAATTACAAAAAACGCTATAAATACCATTCGATAGACAATTAAAAACTACATTTTCTGACAAGGAAAAAAATATGGCGTCCTATTTAATTTAATCAAGTTATAGATACTTAAAGTTCTTACTTGATTAGTTTTAATTTTTGGACACCCTGTATAAGATGGCAAGTTAATTATACTTGGGATATAAAATATGATCTATTGTCACACATTGTTGAAAATTTCGCTTTCATAACTTACATACTTCTTACGTATTTGAAATCTACAAATAAGGTTAAATTTGGAGAAAATTCAATTTACTGAAAAAACCTGAAGGTTTACGTATTATAAACCTTATTCAAATAGTCACTTATTTTGATCGTAGAATCCAAAAATGCAATAATATTCATAGTGTCCCATTAAAAAAAACATAACTTTGACACTTTTAGAGCTTTTGGGACATCCTGTATAATATGAAAATAATTTTAAAAAGTGCTCGTGATAGACCTGCATATATCCCAAAAATGAAACTTTTTGAAAGTCACGTATTTTTGTCACAATATTCCGTGCCGTATAGCGTGAATAACCCTGTATATGTACATACTGGTAATATTATTACAAAGTTCACGAAATAGACGGAAGAGGTGGTTTTTACCCATATCCCGGCTTCCCGACATGCAGGTCCACAAATAAAGCACTTCAAACTGTGATGAAGACGGGTACAACAAGACCTTATGTGTGCTGGTAACAATTGACGTAAAGAATTCATTTTACATGCCTTCTTATGAGCTCATATGAAAGAAAACTACGAGACAAAAGAATCGTGAATTACTTTTCATTTTCCGAAAAAATAGAAGGATGGAGATGGAAGGTCGCGAGCCGATGCCAGTTGAAGAGCGAGTCTCCCAGTGCACCTGGACGACCTAGCACTTATAGTCAGAGCTGCGGATTGGGACATACTTATGGAAAACACAAATGAATGCTTCAGTAAGATAAGTACGCTGTAATGTCTGAGGAGAGGACAGCGCAACTGGCGGGAATCAAGCCCAACATAGGGGGTCCAGGGAGCAAAAAGAGAACAGTATTATGCACTGTTCTATATAATATCTTATTGTACAGTACGTCTATTTGACGCGACATCCTGAGGTTCCAAAAATGCAAGCACTTGTTAGCGAGGGCGCAAAGAAAAGTGCTTCTACGAGCTGCGTTGGCGCACGAAACTGCGCCAGCGGAGGCAGTCCCAGTGATCACCAGTACAGTACCCATTTACATACTTCTTATGGAAAGGGCATCTGTGTTCAAACACTCAGCTAAAAGCAAAATCATAAACGTCGCGAAGTCCAGAAACGTTCAGTGGAGCAGGACATGTGGGATAACGAAGCGATAAAGGCGCAATAGACAAAACGTCTGATCATGAAGATAAAACATAAAACATCGGTAAACATTTTTCGTTAAGAAATTTTTATCAAGTTTTTTTAATTCTTTTTAATGCAAGACAAAAAGGAAACATAGCAACGTCGAAGCTTAATGTTTATTAACATTTGTAGAGTGATACTAAAGTTCTTACAAATAAAATTTCAAAATCATTAAGTTTTGTAAAAATTGCACATTGCACGTGAAAGAATAGGAAGTTTAATGATGGTTGGGTACGGTGACAGGCAAATAACTCATACAGAAGTATGTGAGTTACTCAATCAAGAGCATCCTGATAAACAATGTTGAATGTCTTGCTTGAAGCTGAGGAAAATCCTCATGCGTCTACCAGACAACTGACCCTGAACAACGACTTATACCATACTACTATTGCGAAATTGTTAAAAAAGAATCACCCGTACAAAGTACAGCCAATACATGAATTAAATGATCCAGACCGCCGTTTAGAGTTTTGCGAGGAATTGTTGCGATGTGATGAGAATTCCAATTTGTTAAATAACATTATTTTTTCTGATGAAGCTACTTTGCATCGCCACGGAACTGTACACCGCCACAACTGCAGATACTGGTCATGGGAAAATCCTCACTGGATTCAGGAAGTCCACAACCAACGCCGATACAAAATAAATGTTTGGGTAGGAATCATAAGACGACAGTTTTCCTTTCTTTATTGATGGAAACTTAACTGGTGGCCGATATTTAAACCTTCTTCAATTAGAGGTGGCGCCAGCTCTGGCAGCCCTCTTTCCAAATAATGAAAATGCAGATGTGGCCCATCCGAGAATTTGGTTTCAGCAAGATGGTGCGGCTGCCCATTTTGCCGAAGATTTACGTAGATATTTGGACGTCACTTTTCCGGGAAGATGGATAGGAAGAAGAGGCAAAATTGAGTGGCCACCTCGTTCTCCTGGCCTAACACCATTAGATTTTTTTATGGGGTTACTTGAAATCAAGGGTTTATAATAATAGGCCTGATAATCTGGAAGATTTGCGGCAAAGAATGAAGATGATGAAATGGGACAAATCAGCCCTGATATGATTAATCGTGGTGTTCAAAGTGTTTAGACTCGTGTCGGGGAATGTCAGATGGCAGAAGGACTGCAGTTCGAACATTTAAGATAAATGTTGTTTTAATTTAGTAGATTGTTTTATGTTTTTGTTTGCTTTTTAGACGGTCGTATTGCTAAAAATAAAATTTGATTTTATTGGAAAAATGTGACTTTTCTCGAGAAAACTGTCATGCAAAGTAGTTTTTTTTTAGATCATTCAAGTGGTGGGTACATCTTTCAAAAACTAAAAAGCAAAAATGAGGGTTGTCATTTAAAAAAAATGGTGGTGACGTCATCGCGGGAAAACAAATGATGTTACAACTAAAATTTGTACGCCAAAAGCTGTCATTCAAAAAAATTAAATTGGCCTGTCCGAGATCTTTTTCTTTTTAATTTGTATTAATCAAATAAGAGCTTGGTTCCAAACTTTATCACCGCACTGTATATTGCTTTTGCGTTGACACTGTAGAACATACGGTGCTCATCTGCGAAACATGGAAGGCGATCCTCGAGAAAGCTCACAGCATATTGGACTATCTGCTGACCACTGAAACACTGATTCCAAAAATGCGAACGTCAAAGAAATTTAGAATATTTTCCCAGTATGGGTATTCTATGACCGTTTCTCGTGAATCTTGCTATTGTTTTTTGCAGAGATAGATGATTCGCAAACAGCCAGCACTACAATACTACATATAGTACCTCAAATTAAATATATTTGGCTGGGGGGAAGTAGGATTCAGAATTTGAGATTTTAAATTACGGATTTCTTTAGACAGATCTGCAGGCATAGACTTCAGCTCAGCTATAGACTCTTTAGAAATACCCCTGCAGTTGCCACACACCCAATCTACTCTATTAGCGTCCTTAGAGACTATATTTCTTAGATCAGTGATAGTGAGACCCGCACAAGGATGATTGAATGAATGTTTACATATAAAAGTTGTGACCTTGCAGTGTGTACAGACTGGCATCTTATTTAGTGTTATTAGGTACACTCATGGAAAGTAAAGATTGGACAGTTTCCATATAACAGCGTATGGAAAGTGTCCAATCTTTACTTTCCATGAGTGTACTTGGAAATGGTAGAGTTATACGCTTCACGTCGAAGTGCCCTTCACGACGACTTATTAATACAACGAGGGTTAACAGGCAACGGATAGCTACGCCAGCAGAAACAATAGGGAAAGTAAAGGAAGATGACGCACGATAGGCTCTGAGTATGCTAAAACTATGATTATAAATTGGAATTTGAATTGCGCCTAACAAGCCACAATTTTGAGTTGATGCATGATAACGATCGAAATCCCACACACTTATTGTGCAGAAACTATCTCACAGATGCGGAAAATGAAGGAAAATTAGAGTGACATAGCTTCCGCAAAGTCTGGATTCTAAGGATTCTAATCCAATTGAGCTTCTGGGGGACGAACTCTTTTAATTCGTCTGTCCAATATCAAAAAACTATCTTTGGAAGATATTGGAGAGATATTGGCAATATTACTCAAGAAATATACACTGAGAAAATTAATAGACTGAAAGACACGAATTGTCAGCTTTAATCATTAATTCCTTTGAGATGTCGTCTATTGCATAAGCCCTCCACCATACTCTTTATTATGTTTTTCATAAAGTGTGTTGCAATGTCCTGACTAATTCTTTAATCGGGCACTTAGTGATGAGCCACAGCTTAATGTGGCTAATGTAATAATTTTGGTAAAACTGCAAAAATACTGTTACTGTATAGTTTCGCAAGAACGCAGAGAAAATGTTCTGTATTTTATTTCAAATGCTTTCTTATTGATACATTGACTATTCTGTTAGACGTAAATATCAATACATTGCATAACAGTAATAAGCTATAAAAATGTCGCTACCTTCTCAAAATATCTATTTATATTGTAAATCACAACCCGTAAATGTTTTATTTTTACTTCGAGCATGAAATACGATTGGAATCAGATAACTACTGCATTGCATAAATCTACAGTTAAAATTTTGCGGCTGTGCCCTTTTTTACCGCAGCTCCTGGCGATGATAACGACTGCGCAGAGAGAAACTTACGTCAGAATTATATATTCTCTTTTACTGGAGTTCCAGAAACCATATAGTAAAGCAAATACGTGAAAAATGACATACAAAGGCGTACTCAATATTCACATGTTCACCACAGACGTATCTAACGAAATAGCGTTTCAGCATCGTTTGAATGTTAATTAAAGCCTATTGATCTCGAAGAAGCTCTAATTTCCTCTGAGTAAATTCTGCACAACCCACGTCCTTATTTCCACAAATTGAATTTATTATTAACTACTGTGTTTTCGCGTTAATAGATAAATAAATTATGTATTATAATAAAATGTCTATTTTCCAATACTATCTTATCTATACATTTATGTGATATATGATCGTAAAAAAAATAGGTTATACTCATTATTCTTATCACTATGATGCATTCAATAACTATTTTATTTCCAAATAGCCACACAATAGCTTGTTATATTTAATGTGTTCTAGATAGCTATGCATGAATAAATACTTGGTTAGGCACATACGTTCATGACATTCAAGGGGAGATACTTATTCATTTATCTCTTGTATCGAATCTAGACTGAGTAGTTGATTTATTTGATTTAGGAAGGAGATACAATTAATTGTTCTATAAGCTGCCAGTTATTTTGTAGCTACATTTCGTTGCACATAAAGAGATGGCGAATAATTCCAGGATTTTCTTATCAATGCGAAGCATCAAATTAAAGGGGAGATTTTTTTGAAGATCCAGTGAGTGATAAATAACATTTAACGCCCCGTTGAATATAACTCGAAGTTGTATCATCAATTTTATGTGCTGAGATATCTCAACGACTCATGATGAATTATTTAGATATAATGCCTCTTTAGAGTGAACTTAGCCGCTGTTTAATTTATGGTAAAGATATATTAGGGGATTTCTAAGGAAAATTAGACAATTTGAGCGCGAGAGATTTTCGAATAAATAATCGCAAATGTTCTCAATGGGGACATTGTGAAGCGTACTTTATTCTATACATATTTTCTGTATTCTACTTTCGTTCAACTGACACAATAAAATTAATATTACAGCTTACAATTTTAAAATAAAAGAAGCATTGTTCAATTCCTCATAATTAGCTTTCCTCGTGTTGCGAAGACAACTCAGCTTGCGTTGCCATTATAATTTAGTGTCCGTGAAACGAATACAAATAACTGGTTTTTCTGAAATAAGCATTTCTGCAGTTTTATAATTATCAATACCCTAACAATATTTCTCTTTTTTCTTTAGAGAATTTCAAACATCAGAACACATTACTTCTCAGTACTTTATGATTTTTGAAGATAATTTCTATATCCTCTTTTGTTTGAGCTATCGATTCTCTATGGCATGAACTGAACATATAAAGTATTTGTACGCTTTCTGGCATGGTTTAATTTACGAACACAACTGGAGCGAGTGTCATAGTTCCTTGGGAACGAGTTTAAGCTTGGTGTTTTGTTTCTGACTTTGGTTTCTCAAGTACAGGTGCAAGTGTGATAAAGAATGAAATAGTAATTCCGATTTCAAATTTAATTAATCAAAGTTTTCAATCCAGTAGATTTCCTGACGAACTTAAATGTGCTGCGGTTATTCAATTGTACAAGAAAGGTGATAGAGGCGATGTAGCAAATTATAGGCCTATTTCTATTCTCCCGGCTGTATCAAAAATCTTTGAAAAAATAATTAAAAGTAAAATTGTTTCTTTCTTTGAGCGGAATTCACTTTTTTGCTCTAATCAATTTGGTTTTCGTCATGGTAAATCGACTACCGCAGCTCTGCTGGAATTTTTGGATTTCACCTTACAATGTTTTGAAAGTGGTGAGTATTGTGCAACGACCTTTTGTGACGTTAGCAAAGCTTTCGATTGTGTTGATCACAATATTTTGTTAAGTAAGTTAAAATTTTATAATTTCGACAATGCGGCTGTAAAATATATTCAATCTTATTTGAATAATAGGCAGCAGATGGTTCGAGTAAATGGCACTTCATCGAGGAAACGTGTTGTGCAATTTGGTGCTCCACAAGGCTCCATATCGGGCCCTCTCTTGTTTTTGATTTACATCAATGATTTTTCTCCTGAAGTGTCTATAGATAGGTGTGTACTCTTTGCTGATGACACAACTTTGCTGACTAGATCGACAGATGCTAAAAATGTTATAAATAAATGCAGCTTAGCTCGAAATTACGCTAACAAATGGTTTTCCGAGAATAGATTGTCTTTGAATGATAGTAAAACATAAACTATTGCTTTTTCCGTAAGAAACGTCAGCGAATTCAATAATCCCGATTGGGTCAAATACTTAGGAGTTGTTTTGGATCCTAAGTTGAGGTGGGTTTCACATGCGGATTATTTATCCGGTAAATTAGTAAAAACCTTATTTGTTCTGAGAAATCTATCGCTCTCGGTCTCGGAAAATACTGTAAAAGTCGCTTACTTTTCACTTTTTCATTCAGTCATGTCTTACGGGATTTTGATATGGGGTCACTGCTCGTCGAGGTTTAGAATCTTTGGTTTGCAGAGGAAGGCAGTCAGAATATTAAAAAATTTGCCATTTCGAGCCGACTGCCGTCCCGCATTTAGAAAATCAAAAATATTAACCTTTCCATGTCAGCTTATATTGGAGAATCTCATGTTCATAAAAAGTAATATCAATAGCCTTCCAACAAATGCTACATATCATCAGTACAATACTAGAGATAAAAGTGATCTAAGCATATAACATACACGCCTGTGCGTTACACAAAAATCACCGTATATTTATGGTGCAAAACTTTACAATGTTCTCCCACAGTTTCTAAAAGAGTTGGAAATACTTAAATTTAAAACCACCATGAAACCCATGCTTATTGAACAGGGTTTCTATTCCAATGAGGAATGTTTTGGATATTTTAAAAAAGTTGCACTTCTGCCCCTGGAAGTATCTTGTGTGTAATGTTTGCATTGTGCATTGTATTGTTTGTTTAGCTGTGCTATATTGTTTGTTTTTTATTTACTTTATTGACTTGTGTAGATACTGAATTATATTAACACCAATAAATTATTATTATTATTATTATTATTATTATTATTATTATATCCTAAATGCGACTCGATAACTCTTTGTATGTCACCATTCAAATTTTCAACAACGTTGACGCGCAGATACACAACAAACGGATGATGGGGCAGCCATCTGAGCATTTACCAGCAGATATATATAGTGGCTCTCAACCGACTACAGCTTAGAACGGTAATGAGACACGACACGGCTCTCTAAGGAAATACCTACACAGATTTGACATCTCTAAGGATGAGCCTATCTGTAGACTATGTAATAAGGCGGAAGAGACAGCCTACCAAGTTGTATTTGAAGTTGCTGCATTGGAACGACGGAGACTACCATTGTTGGGACAAATCAACCCAGTAACAGGTCTGCTGCAAAGAGATTAGCCACACAGGCTATTAAACTTAATAAAAGAGATTAATCTGTTTAAGTAAATAAATTCACTTGGGACGAAAAAATACAATAGGACATACGTCGTGGTGTTAAGGGGCTGATGTAGAGACTTGACTCGTAGCCAGTGACTTATCTAATAAAATCAAGATACCATCGTCAACAGTTTCTCAGCAGTATAGAACTCACATCTTCTTTTGGACTGCAGCTGGTCCTGTGCTGTAATTTGTTGGTCATTTCGCATGAGTTTTGCGAATGGAAACGTCAGATAGGATCTAATTATATGCTTTATAGATATTCACTACCCGGACATTCACTACAGTCCTTGTACAGTTTCCAACAGCAACAACCTCTTTTTCATATTAAAAGAAGACATTGTAGACAGTTGGTGATAATAATATGTGTAGTGACTATTTAGATTTTATGAAACAGTAAATAACAACAGTAATTTTATGACCTACTATCTGATAGCTTGAAAAGAGAGTTACTTTTAGTATAGAGAATGCGAGGAAGATTATAACCGCATTCTTATTACATTAGGGTTCTATTTGATGCGTATAACGAAAATATCCGGAATATGTATAATTCCGATATGCTACTACAACTTTCAGTGACGTTCATAAATGATATCGCGGATCATTTGTCATTTTTTCTTAAACTGCCGACTTGTGGAAATAATTGTGCATTTTATGTAATTTGCTTCCGGACACTTGTAATCTAAAAATCCAATAATAAATAGAACAACAACTCGCTGTTTCGTAACAAGATAAAAAAAGGTTTACAAAACGTAGATATCTACGCTTCTGGTATTGATACTAGAAACAAATGAAGGCAATAACCAGAAATCCGTATACATGCATACACCCACCCTTATAACCATTAAATTTTATCTCTGAATCCCGACAATTTTTGTAACGCTCACTTTCTCATGACAGTTTATGTAAGCCGTAATTTTTTCCCATATGCGGACCTGGCGGTGGTATAAATTTGTCTACATAATATTATTGCATGCAGCATTTTTTATATAAATTTTCCTGTCTATAAACCCATGAATACAGATTAGTTAATTTTGCAACTTCACGTAGTAACCATATACATATCAAATTGCTTGGACAACCAATTATCTGGCGTATGTACAAGAATATAGTAGTATGAGTTGGTATAGTGAATTATACATATAATAACGTATGTACGTTCACTACCGTCCATAATTATTTGGCCGCCCTTACTAAAACGTAGTTTCGAGTGAAAAACAAATACAAAAATGAAATTATTATAATTATTATTAAATTCGCAATAAAAAATAAAAGAAAACAGCGAAGATAATTGAATATTGCGCTCGTCTATGTGACCTCCTTTCAGTCGAATGATTTCTTGCCACAATCTGGGCGTTCTTTCGATTAATTTCGACAATATTAATGGGTTTATGTGTCTCCGCGCTGTTTTTGGTTGGTTTCACAATGTTCTTGTAGATGTAGGAGCTGCTTGTCGGAATTTGGCGGTCGAGATGGTCCCATAAAAGCTCGGTGGGGTTGATGTCTGGACTCTGTGCGGGCCATTTCATAATTGCCAATCTCCCATCTTGGTCCATCTGATTGAGGTAATCACGTCATAATTTCGAGGTGCGTTTCGGATCATTATCCTGCTGAAACACGAAGTTTTCGCTGATTATGCGAGTTTCCGATGGAATGGCGTGCTCCTCCATAATTTCTTTAATATCCCCTCGATTAGCACTAAATCCCCTACAGTGGTCCCGGCAAAACACCCCCAAATCATGACCGAACCTCTCCCATATCTGTAGGCACTACACAGAGTTCAGCTAATCGTTCTCCAGCTGATCTCCGAACAAATACCTTTCTTCTCGAACCAAAAATTTCAAATTTGGACTCATCGGTCCATAACACACTTTTCCATTGTTCGATGGTTCAATCTTTGTGTTCTCGTGCCCAATTTAACCGTTTAGTTTTATTATGCATGCGTAACAAAGGCTTTTGACAGCAATTCTTCCATGTAAACCAGTTTTCTTTAAGCGTCTCTGAACCGTGGTCAGACTGATTACTTTCTAGCGATTGACGTTCGCTTCGGCGACAACTGTTTTGCGGCGATTTCTTCTACTGATTAAAACGATATTACGATCTTCAGCCGTAGTTGTAATTTTAGGACGTTCTGACCATTTTTTGGTGATATTTTTATTGTGGATGCACTTGTACCCAGGAAAAAATAAATTATAATTATAATTAAGCTGTACGTAATATATAGGTGGACAAATAATTATGGACGATGGTATAGGTACATACATACATATAATGTATTACATACCTAAACTCATATGCAGTTATATTAAAGATGCAAGAGTAGATGTAAGTATAGTATACATATATACATGCGTATGCGAGAAACTCATACAACTACCGTCTCGTAAATTTCTACACAACAAAACTTACTGTCTGTATAAACTATATGCTAAAGCAAAAACAATAGATTACTGGTGGTAGTAGTGGAACCCACAATATTCTTTCAACGTTAGAGTCCGTGCGTTTTTTCTTAACTCTGTCATGGTGCGTGAAAATTATATAGACAGTCCTAAAAATATCAATCCCAGATACATTCATAAGTGTTTGTACAGAGAGTTTCTTAAAGACATAACCCACAACCTAACTAACCAATCAACGTAAATAAATATGGTCACGTGACGCGATCAACATTTTCATAACTGACAATTTATATTTGCGTTCTCCTTCAACCATATGCCCATCCTTATTTGCGACTAAAACGTCAGTGTCGTGAGAAAACGTACGTAATATACCTTAACTCAAGTGCACTTGTACTTACATACGTAAAAGGCTTCGTTGGCGCTCGTACATATTTGATCGGTTAATTAATTTTTGTAACTAAAAAATGTAATACGAAAAATCGCTGTAGTACTAAAAAAGATATTACAATATATGGAAATACATTTATTTCAATTTCTTTAAAATATAAAATTTACACTTTTCCACAAGATTGTTGGCCCTGGCAGTTAATTGCACGCATATTTGTAGATATATAATAGGAACATTGTTTCAAAATTACAGAAACAGGTTCACTGTCAACCATCTCGTGATGTATTCAATAGATTGCTCTTCAGTAACTTCATTTTATCTTGCTGACGTAATTAATGTCATTAATGCTTATAACATATGTGTAGTATAAATTTTGGAATTTTGTTTACCATATTTTCCACTTCACCTTATGGCGCATCCTCCAAGCTGCAGCTCCAGCATTATTTACTTCTCTGTGCTTGAATTGATAAGTTCCTGTGACGATCCTCTTATACATATTTTTTATGGTACTTCATAAGCATAAGTAAATATACTTACTTAATTTGACAATACTAAACTACTATTATAGTTAGCTATTGCCATTTGTCAGTAAAAGAACCCGAATCGCAACTATCAACAATTGATTTAACAATAATGTACTTTTAATGACTTACTTGTTGTATAAAAAACACTTGTATTTATTTAAAAAGGTGATATGTTGATTTTAATAAAATGAGAAGTGTTACGAAAGTACTATCTTTCATTATTATTAGTTTTATAAAATCGAAACAACGAAAAGCAGTAAACACTATCTTGTTGTTTTCATAGATCACTAGAATATGTCTACTATCACTACTACTGGAATATTTTCGGTTTCTTTATTTTCAATCAAAGTAACATCGATTACAATTAAAAGTATGTATGTTATCCGTTACACTAGCCGAAATTACATGAAAATTTATATGAACAAGTTTTCTTCATGTTCTAACACCCTAAAAACAAAATTTTTGGGTGATGACGACTCTCGTATCCATACAACTGAAGTACCTAATACTTAATCGATGTTAATTTACCAAGATTTAAAAAAATAAACAAAAGAAATCAGTACTAAATACAAAATAAATATTCTATCGATTATATTATTTCTTAGCTACTATTAGTTAGTAGTAAGCCTACTAAAATACAACTCTCCATATCATAACAAAAACTGCTTTAGGGTAGGATAGTATCGCTAATGCTATATCGAAACCTGCTTTAAGTATGGTACCAATTATCCCAGACATCGTCAAAATCGTATATACAACAATACGAGGTATTAGAAAAACTATTTTTAAAATTGTTCTTGGTATAAATGTAACAATCTTGAAGATATTTAATAATAGATTACAACCTGCTGTAGACTGCAAAAAGTTAGATAACTGAGTCTTAATCAGGCTGTGATCCCCATTTGAGCGAAGTATGGATAGGAGCAGCTCCAATCCGTTGAGTTTATGTACTTCGGTAGTTACCTCTAACGATGTAGTTATTTGGTTTGTATTCAAGTCTTCCGTTTTATTTATTACTGCAAGAAAAACACAACTTACTCATTAAAAATGAACTACTGAATATTTCAGCTTATGTTATTTAGTTATTTGAAAAATCAGGCAAACCACAGTCGCCCAAACAAAAATGTAGTAATTACGTTATCTAGCTACTCTTCTGCATGTATATTCTCATTGCACTTACATTCCCAAACTTTCATAAAATTTATTTGTTTCTAAAAATTATCCAAATAGTATCATCATTTTTAACGACCAGTTTATTGTAAAGTTTTGGATGTGTAATCAATCATTATTTATTAAAGAAGACTATACAAATATATGTGATACATCTAGCTATAATTTATGTAACAAAATTGACTAAACATGATGTGAGTGTTTATAAATTTTGCCATGCGAAAGCTAAGTAATGTAAGTGGTTGTTGTTTTGTTTTTCCCATATTATCTCCCACATATAACATTTAAAATCGTACTTACTTGTACTGAACACTACATTTGAGCCGCAATATATTAACATTAGTACTGTTATCCCTATGTTGGCGTTCATGTTTATTGGCAAAATGTATCAACTCTAATGCTGGACATCTACATATATGTAGTAATCCAAATCTTAGATTTTCATGTGTATTTTCCCACAACTGGGATAATATAAAATATCGAATAAAATTTTACGAGGTTCTTGTGCAAAGATAGGTTTAGACCTTCATAAATGATTTTATGAGTTACAAATACTGATAAGTATGTATATTAGAATGTATCTTTTTTATGATCATGTTAAGCCTACAATACTTTATTTTTCCATTTCTAGGGATTTCGATGAGTGTCTGAAATACAGAAATCTCAATCGGCAAAGAAAATTACAGGTCATGCGGTTTCGTTTTTATTGCAGTTCACTGAAACGGATATAGAAATAAACTCTATAGAATAACATAACATTGCTATAGGCGTTATTTTTTCTTCTAGTAAATCGTTGCTCTCGTTTTCATTACCATTGATTGGTATTATCGCGACGAACAACAGCTATTGTCATTTACATAACTTTTTAAGGAGATATGGTAATTAGTTGAGAAAAGTAGATTCATGATTGCTGACGATTGATACACTTTCGGATTTGATAAGTCGAAACTGAATTGTGATTTAGTAGTAGGTGGCTACAAAGTTGACATTTTGTAATTTTTATTAGTCAGACCATAGTCATTGTCTTCTTCTTCTCCTTCACTGCGAAAGCTAAGCTAAGATTCTTTTACCATTTTAATTCCCTCTTTTTCGTTCTCCTTCTTGTGACATTGAAGTCCAACTGTTTTCCAACGTTTTGGTGATTGCTCTGGAGGTCATCTGCATGCTCGTTTTCCATTCCTAGCGATTTTTGACAGACCGTTGAAAGCCATCCGTGACACATGTTTATTCCCGAATTCTACATTTTCTATTTGGTATTCCTCTAATCTCGCTACTCTTTGGCTTCTCAGTGTGTTCCCTGTTATTGCTCTCAGCACGCTTATATCGTTTGTGCGTCGAGTTTCAGCTGTGTCAGTTCGGGTTTCTGCAGTGTACGTTAGAACAGGTGTTAACCACTTTACTGATGTTTATTACGCAGTTGTTTCTCCATGTGATGTTCATTAGGCCATCCAATATTCTGGCTGCTATATTCATTCCGTGTCTTACACTCTTTTACAGGTTTGGATATGGCGAGATCAGTGTGCTTCGATAAGTGAATTCGAATACCTCTTCGATTAGTTTGTTATTCAGCTCCAGCTTACATCGACGTGGTTTTCTAGCAATTACCACACTTTTCGCTTTTGAAGTTGATATTTCCATATTGAGCTTCTGTACCTCTATGTAAAATGCAGTAGCGACTGTAAACTATCTTCACTGTCTGCAAATATAGTTGCATCGGCTGCATATCGTAAGACCTTTATGAGTTTATTCCTATTCTGTAACCATAATTCACCCTTTGCGCACTGTATATTATCTTATCAATTAGAGAGCGATAAACTAAGCCTATCTCACGCCAGTGTTGAATTTTACTTCATCCATAGTCAATTAAGAATAATACTGTAATACTTTTTTGTGCATATTCATATAATTGAAAATATACCCTCACACAGTGTAGCCAATAGTAATTCTGATGGTAATATTCTACATCAAGAGGATCTATTATATTATTATATCGTCAACACGCGATTGCTCATCTTACATTGTTTGCATGGCTTCACTAACGACTACTAGTAGCTAATACATCCTACAATACAGTTTACCAAGGTTTTGCCTAGTAGTCCACTAAATATGCTAGAGAGATCATTGTATCAAATCTATTTCGTGAATCCAGCTTCAGTTTTGGTATACCAAATTAGAAAGTTGGCTATCACTTTGGAAAGCAGCTTGAATGGCAATACCAACTACGCAAGTTGCTAGTTACCTGCAATATTCACGCAAAATGCTACAGAGACAAATCTGGAATAGATCTAGAAACACGAGAAAACTCTACCATATCAAAAAGAAAGCCCTTATCTGGCGATCGAATTATGTGGCAGTACAGTAGTGTGGAAAAAGATATTGACGGATATTGTGAAGATATAGGTACACAATTAATTAAAATGGATTATCAAAAAAGAAGAAAGCAGGATCAATGGAAAAGAAGAACGTTCAATACAAATATTATGAAAACGAGAAAAGAAAACAGAAAGAAATTAGATGTAGATATCGACAATAATGTAATATAACTGAAAACGTATGACGTATACATCCTCGCCCTTATATTGCCGCTTTGCTAAGTAATCCAATCATAAAATTTATATGTGTCTAATTACCACGACGACTAATACTTCTCTTATTTTTGGAATTCACCTTGAAAATTACATAACCTATGAAAAATACATTCGAAACTCACTTAGTGAATTTAGCTTTCACAATTAGGTTTCCTTCTAAGTGCTCTTTGTTGATTCCACTCATATACTTTTGGTAATTACAGCGTACAAAAACGTAATTAAAATTGCGTTAAACTTGTTAATTAATCGCCTTGCTAGCAAAGCATGAAAAATTCAAATTACTCTTTTGTCGATCCATGTGCTTGTTAATACTGTACCGCTGAATTTCAATTTTACGAGAAGATATACGAAAAGAAAAAAACAGAAGAAAGGATCCAAAGGACTGTCAAAAAGTAATTAAGTGACTTTAGAAAGTTCATGATTTTAAGTTATCTGTGAATTCGTTTTTTTCTAGTTTTCCTAGAATACTCTCGCTTTTTGTCATTTTGCAGGTTTTCTACTGAATATATTAATAGATGATGAGAGCAGAAGTAGAGTTAAAATATATGTAGGTGATGTGCACTATATCTATGTTGTAGTATAAGGTAAAATATAGCTGTGAACGGGTAACAAAACATATGAATTTAGCTCGGATTTGAGTTGTATTTGTCGCTTGTGTGCTGCAAAAGTGAACCAATCGAAAACACTGAACATTTTTTGGAAAAGATGACACTGAGAAGTAGGTCACGAATGTTAGGTCACTAGTCCTCTTAATAAAGCAAAATTGAACTCTTTATACGTAATAGGAATCAATGAAATTTACATAGAAATCTAATTATAATAATTTTAGAATGTAATCGGAGAATAAGCAGCGATTTTCTTAGTTGTTACTAGCGGCATTGCTGAAATATAATCTATCATCAGTTTGGCTGGATTGCTATTAGAACGGAATCAATTCCGGAGACGAATCTTAATAATATGATTTAGAAATCATTTTGCTTTGAGTTCGAAAATTATTTGATCCAGATCCGATTAAAAACATCAACTGAAAACTGCAAGTCACTTTGAAGAAGATTTTTAAAAGTATTTGGGTAGATTTGTTGATATCTGTGAAACATAGGTCCGTAAGTATTATCTAATCGTTTCGGGTTTCTTAGATCCTTTATGTAAAACAATGTAGAGCTACTACAGAAAGCTATTGTACTGTGGCAAAAAAGCTGTGGCGGAAAAGTTACCAAAACGGTATTGTTTTTTCTTGTTCATTAACTGGCTGATTACGTTCCAGAATATGATGAATTTCCCACCTGAGTCTTTAGAATATACTTGACAAATAACAAAACTAAAGGCGCCAATACAGGCTGTCAGATAGAACCAACGAATTTTATTAAAATTTTATTTAATAATAATAATAATAATAGTAATAATAATAATATTGATTTATTAACCCAAAAACATACAAGAAAGAAAGAATTACATTAATTACAACTTAACTAAACAATGTGGGGTTAAAAGGTTGAATTCAGACATTTATGGTCTGCTTTTCAATTCAACCAAAAATTATAAAATAAGTAATATAGAGAGTGCGCATCTGAAATAAATTTAAATCTAGAACACAAAATTATGACATAAAATAATATTAAATTATGGCTACAGTGCAGAGAATCATCCCGCGCAAACATAACCTGAAACGATGGTACGACAGAGTTTTGAGGTGTGCTGGTCATTGTACAAACGCGCGATATTGTAAGTGAAAGATCTCTCATAATGAGCGGTGCGATGACAAGGCGGGCAATGTTCTAACTATGCAAGGCTTAAGGAGTGTATCTTGAATAAATAAAGCAATTACTAACTAAGTTACACAACCTGGGTAAACAATCTAATCATATGTCTATGTAGCAAATAGTTGTTTAATGTTTGTGAGCGTACTAATTGAAAAATAATTTTTCTTCATAAAAAGCAGCTCTAAAAAAACTTTGCCCGTCGTAAATTTTCAGTGCGTTAGCATTCAGTTCAGCGGCATAATAAGCGAACTTATTACGTATAACGTCGAGTGATAAATGGTTTCCTATTCCAACATCGCCGTCGTTCGCAAAAATATGTAAACATAAGTGTGAATAAATGAAGACAAATCACATGTTAAACGCAATAAGTAGAAATATATGTGTAATTCGCGTCTAAACAAAAATAATTCATCCCTACGTCTAGTAAAATGTAGACAAGTCAAGTTCTAATTTCGTCACATCCCCTAATAGAAATTTCAGTAAATCTCATTCTCTGCTTTATTATTTCTAACGGTTGCTTGGGAATAATGGCAAATATTTTACTCTGGATGTGAAGCTCGCATTCGAAATTATTTGAAAACACAAAGTAAGTCATACATACACTACGACTTCCTTCATTCTCCGAAACGCAATATAGATCTTTAGAAATGCAATCACAAAACTACACTACTTGAACGTTAAATTATTGCTTGGTATCTGTGTCTTGGACGATCCATCAAAGGAAGCAAAGAACGTGTAAAGCAATCCATGAAATAGCTAACAATAAGTTTATGACAAATGAACATTTGTACTTAGATACTACTTTGCCAAGTTTCGAATATCCTCTTCTTTCGGATTGAAAAAAAAAACTAGTGTAGAGGGACAATATAAATATCTAGAAACGTAAAAGAAAGACTATTGAAACAACAGAATGTCGTGATGGCATCATATGTGGAATATGTATACGTATCATTAAACTGTAAAACTGTATCCCTCAAGAATTTAATCAAGTTGTCTTTTTTCAAACTTTAAAAACAAAGTGGGCAAGCTCTTGGTGCCTCTGTCGGTTAATATATCTAAGTAGAGCAAAGCCTAAACCTACATATTTTATTTAAAATGGTAGAGAAAATAACAGCTATCCGCAATCTTGCGTAATTGTGTTGTAAAATACAGTTTAAGATACAAGAGTAGCTTGTTATATCTCTTTCTGATGCAAATGTCAATTTAAGCAAGTTATTATAAAGTTTTAACATGAAGCAGTAGAAAGTACTTTATATGACGTACACATAGTAAAGGGAAATATTGCAATTAGTTTTTAGCTCTCTAAAAATGAGCTTTTCAGATATAGCGACCGTGTGATAGACACGCTTGTAGCCATTACACGGTAATTCATACAGCAGAGAATTAATTTGCAGTCTGATATTGCATCGGATAAAGTGGAATACTTACCAAACTTTCGTGATTTATTCTCCTCATTTCATAAAGTTGCATCTCTAATGCACAATGGCTTGCTGTTTGGCATTATGTTCCTTCCATAGATAGTACGAAAGCTGGAGACGTTGCAAAAGCAATTTGTATTACAAGTTTAATTATATACTAGACGAGTTCATTTCGCTACGGTTGTACAGAGCGGTTCGATGTATTTTAAACGTGAAGTGTATGTAATATCATGAAGTTTAACGGGATCATGTTCAATACCTCGCTCTTAAATCATTAGAGAAACTTTATTCTCTTGTACACTTTTACAATAAAGAAGAAGGCTATTAAATATGAAAATTATGAGCTCAGGGTATAGTTTGTAGCAGAGTAGAGTTACTTTAGTTATTACTATACTTTATAATATTCACAGAGTTACATTCTTTTCAATTTGTTTTTTAATAGCAGCATCCTACATACATATAAAAGTAAAACCAGATATAAACTTGCCTTCAATCAATGAAATGGTTGTATTGCAACTAACTATAGCAGTCAGTACTTTTTTCTCGTTTCTTGTTGAAAATGTTCTTAATTATTCTCTAAAGAAAATTTATTCTGCCCATTAAATTTTCAATTACATTTTGAAATTGTTCTTTGCTGATATTATTAATTTCTTGTCATATAGCTGCTCCTTTAAATCGCGCAGTCGATTTCTAAGGGCTTTATTTTTTAAATTACGAAAGAAATAAAAATTTAATGGCGTAAAATCAGACAGGAGAGAAGATCATAAGTTTTTGTTTATTATTGTCAAAAAATTGTCGTGATAGTCCTGAGTATTTTTAACTCCTATGCTGTGGCATTAACCTGTTGAAATAACCTTGTTGTATATATTTTATGTTTTTGTGTCAAGTAATCTTATCATTGATGGATTCGAGAGATTTTGAGCTTCTGGAGTTTTTGACTTGGACAGTACTACCCCATATTCTATCTTAATAGGATATAAATTAGTTTTGATCAACTCATGTGGATTCCAGATTACATCAACTATGAGGAATCTAATATGCCCAATTGATTTGACTGAAAATTTGACGTATCTAGAAATAATTCTGCTACTGACATCTGTACTGAAGTAAATATCAAAAAACTCAAAAGCGCATACATTAATCAAGTTTTGCGCTGCAGAGATTTCTATTGCAAAAAAGTACTTTTTTATCTAAAAATGTATTTTGTCGACAATGACACTACTCAAATTTGACGTCTGTTTATTGTCATTTATTTTCTCTTACGAGTATAGCGTTTGCATTAGATATTAGCAGGTTCTAGCAAACATGGCAGATAGCCATGATAGAGTTCCTAGTTTCCTAGTTCGAAGTTGTATGCCGATAATTATTGAGATATCTCAAATGCTTGCATTATGTTAAATAATTACAACTTGTTTCCAATTAGTTACAAAAGAACAATTTTCCGGCTCGAAAGCATCTTTAAACATACCTACATACAGTTTTCGACAAATTACAGAGGTTCACTTTACCAAACTTGTTTTCTTGTTACCGAATAATCGTTTACCTTATGTTAATTTATGTTTCGCGTTTAGCCATTGGAGTTTTCCTCTGGTGTTTATTTTACAACGTCTGGTTTGCCAATATATAGGTACACTCACCTGAAAGAAGTTGTAGAACGATTTACATAGCAATTATATGTAAATCGTTCTACAACTTCTTTCAGGTGAGTGTACCTATTATAGGAAGCTTTTCCTATTGGATAAAGCAAACATTCTTTACGCCTCGTTCTTACGTTATTTCCTATTAACATTCCTATTACCATCCAGGTAGAGCTAATATTAAAAATAATGCACCAGTGAATTGAATACTTTGATTAGCAAATATTCAATCACTCGTGTAAAATCCAACTTTTTAAAGCTTTTAAATAAACCGATTATGCGAGTCGAAGACGATTCTGTGAAGAATTTTTGGATTTAATTAATGAAGATGAAGATATTATTTACAAATAATGGTTGACTAACGAGGCTCATTTTTATTTGTCCGGCTAAGTCAATAGGAGCTTGAGGTTTCAGAATGGTGTAAGTCCTAAGCAAATGCATCAACAATCTCTCCATTCCACGAACGTCACTTTGCGGTGCTTGGCATATGCCCCAACTTTTCGAAGATGTCCGTGGTAATACTGTGACCACAGAGATTCGCAGATATGCTCAAAAACTTTTTAACTCTACAACTAGCACAGTACGAAGTAAGCGGGAGGACATTTTTTCAAGGATGGAGCAACCACCCACACAACAAGAATAAACATGAAGATTCTTAATGGTTTATTTTCAAATCACGTAATCTCTCGAAATGAGGTTATCACATGACCCGCTAATTCACCGGACACCACAACGTCGGACTGTTTCTGCCGGTGTTACCTGACCACCAACGTATACTAGCATAATCCACAACAAACAACTGAAACCCTAAAAGAACGATTTTATGCAGTAGTGACTCACATATCACTGGAAATGCTGCTGAATGTTATGAGTAACTTTAGGGCACGTCATATTAGCACAGTCATTTTTAAAACATAAAAAATGCTCGTCTAGGTACCTATGTAGTTTAAAGTGCTGAAAATAAAGTTTGAATAAATTTATTGTATTATTTTATACAACTATTTCAAAATCGCTCGTTGCTATACCTTACCCTGTATAATCTTAATATAAGTTAATTTATATTATTATTAATTATTAAATTATTTCGGCAAAATGTGGAAGTCATCTTTAAATAGGGGAGAAAATACAATAGAGATCAATATAACATAAGCGAAACAAATATAAATGATGCTTCCGTAAACAGTATTTCATACTACTTGTTATAGCTTCCCGATATTGGTAAATATACTTCCCATTATTTCCACAATTCGCTGCAATACTTCAATCTATGTGTGTATGTAGGCTTGTCTCTTCTAAAGGATATATCACATGGTTTCTATTGAATGTTCCAATGAATAACCAATAAGGCTTTCAGGACAAGTGTTTATTTATGTATCAACAAGTCATATCCATTTGAGTGTGCATTGAGTTAGTAATTAAATGCAAATTCTGCAATCAGAAATTTCCATTTATTAACTAACGATTTTATCACTGTACGAATTTCATATTACAAAGTAGATGCTCAATTTCACAATATTATTTTGAGAAATTAAATTTGTTTATAGGCAAATTTTAGTTTGCTAAATTAATTGTTAGTCACTGACTTCGCATTTAATTCTAGACCGACGTTACATAATGACAAACTAACATAATGTTCATTTAAATGTGACATAATATTTTATCAAGATTATCTATACTTATGTCAAAATTTGTTCTAGGTACACTATACACATATGTATTACACGTCTAAAAGCAGGTTGGTTACTGTAACTACATATTACAACTAGTTTGTGCCATTCTCAACGAAAACAAAAGGTACATTGTAAAACTTATTTTCTTTGATGTTGGTATATGTATATGCTTTCAATTTAAAAGCATCTGCCACAACCCACGTATGTACGTTATTTATTTACAACAAGAAGCAGACGCTTTTTTCTGGAATATACAAAATGTCAAAAATCCATTTTTTACGTTAAACTGAGGCAATTCACTATTCGAAATCGGTATAAACAGTTTATATACAACATAAGGCTCCGTCTCTACAGCTTTCACGTCGACACAAAGGCATGTCATTAACTAAACTGTTCGCAACGTCTAATTAACAAGATGTAAGCACAATGCACCTGACTGAAATTATATATAAGAACGCAAATTACAAAATATCGCTAATAATTCCAATATCCCGTATAAATTCTAGCGACAATTTTGCGAGAAGATTCCGCTGGGTTGTTTTTAAAGATGAAATAAATATTTATGGATTTTAATATGTAAATACTCTGCTATCGCGGATATATTTGATTTATACGAATAGTAGAAAATCAAAAGTTATGTCTCACAGGCGTCGTTAGTAACGTAGAAAATAAAAATAGATGTTTTAAAAAAGCCTAGCTTGAATATATTTTGAAAAACCTCATTTCCAAGTAATTGTTAATAGCTCATTCGTGCGTTAACACATAAATTATTTACTTTGAATTCTATTAATGTAGTATACTTATGTATATATCAAACTCGTAAATTAACACTAACATCCGTATAAATTTAATTTACTTCTTCTAGTTTATCGCACACGACAAATTTCACATAACTGCTTTGAGAATAAGAATTAGTTTATATAACTTATAAACAATTTTAGTATACATATAAAAATTAAGTTCTGTTCGCTTGCTTTGGTAGGTTATGTAGGCAGAATAAACAGAACCAAATAGTTATTACAAAAGTTTAATCGCTAGTTGTAGTAGAATATTAGTAAATTAAAGTTATATATTAAGAGACGTATTTTAAATTATTATAACTTTTTAACAAATTAAGTTAATGAAAAAAAATGAATGAAATCGAATTGCTTTAGAAATGGGATTTAGTATGCTCAAAACCAGTTACATTGGCAATTGCTCAATATGAATTCATTTTGTTGTTGTAAGATTATCAGTCATCTCCCAAACTGTACACAGCATTCCTTAACATATCTCAACATATCAAGATCAGGTGATCTTGGTGGCCATGAATGTGCAAAATGTCTGGTTAACACACGATCCTGGGATCCTGGTTAACAATTCTTTGACGGGTCGGAGAATATGCGGGAAGGGAAGGGAGAGGAGGAAGTTTCATTCTGCATCAAAATGATATTTTCAATTCCGTGGTGTTAGAGCTTTGCGGCTGTTGACGAACCAATGATAAACCACGGAGCAGTGCTACCAACTGACTTTCTTGTCAAGAAGACCTTCTGGTACGATTTCTTGTAAATCTTTTGTAGACCAGATTCTACAGTTTTGAGTATTGACTCATTGACTACATTTAGAATAAAATGTAGTAGTTACTCGCAAAGAGAAATCGTGCCTAGTAGACAAATCTGCCCCCTTCAACAGCATTTTTAGTTTGTATGAATATAAAAACCTATTCCTTAAGCAGTTAAATTTCATTCTTTGTTGTTATTAACTGAATTTGATAGAAAGTTGCAATATTTTAAAATATATCCCTTACTTTATGAAAACTTTGTACTTTCAGCCAACACTTGTGCGTCATCAAGATGCAAGATTTATTCAAAACTACTTACATCAAAGTACATATACGAAAAGTGAACCGAATTAATCAATTTTCAATCGTTTATAAGAAGTTGGCATTTCGGCAACTTCAACCTTATCCTAGAAAATTACAGGTAATGATGTGTTGGATTCTGAAGCAGTTACAATATGATCGAATTTTCTCCAAAAGAACAACTACCTTTCGCAGCGATGTCCGTTTTTCTTTGAATGAATGTGTGCACAAACAAAATTTTCACATTTAACTGTATTATCAATCTACAAAAAATACAGCAACACCAAATTTATTCCGAACAAGCCACTGTTTGGCACGGATTTTGGTCTGGTGTAATTGCTAGCTTTAAATGCAAATACATTTACTAATTGTTGGTTACAAGACAGTCCAGGAAAATTTTACCTATTTACTAGAAGACCAAAATTACTATCAGAACTCGATTCCTTGACATTTGGATTTGAGATTTTGGTAGGTAATTGATTTAGAAACACACTACAGCATATCATAAGCTTATTCATTCCAAAATATCAAACAAAATCATAAATAAAACAAATACAAATAGTGGACAAACTGCTGTAAAGAAGTATTTATATGCACTAATAGAAACTAAACTTACTTAATTAGAATATCACAATAGATGCTATCTAAGGGAGTATCTAAGATCATCAACAAAAGCTTCCAATAGCTTCTGCAGATGTGGTGGAGGAATGTTTGTGACCGCAATTCTAACGCGAGCTCCTAGTTTATCTAACGTTGTTCGCTTTTTACGATACACAACCTCCTTCAAATATCCCCAGAAGAAAAAGAAAATCATGGGTGTAAGTAATAGAGGGCCATTCAATCGGCTCCCTTCGTCCATTCCATTGCGCTGAGAAATTGTGGGCTAAGAATAAACGAACTTGCTAACCGAAATGCTGTGGAGCCCCATCTTGTGAATACCAGCCATCTGGGTGCAAGTATTGTCGACTTATTGGATTTGGCATAATCTGTTTTATTTTTGGTAGAATTTCGTTTTGTAATAGTTCTCAGTATCTCACAGATGCGTATACAGAATGGCTCAATAACATTTCCGTCCAATATTCTATACCAAACATTCATTTTTTTCTGGATATTGCTTGTGAGCATTTAAGTTGACATACTAATTATTAGGGAGCCAGTATCTGCAGTCATTTCTGTTTACAAAACCATAAACGTGGCTTTCTCTTGAAAACACAATGTTTCTCACCAAATTTTGATCAACTTCTATTTTTTCCGTAAATACCTGCAAATTGCAACCTTCGAATCTTCTAGGAGTTCATGAAGTGGATGTGGTTTGTACGGAAGATATTTGATCTGCTTTAATATTTTTCTAATTTATCCTTCAGACGCATGACGCATGATCATCTGATGCAAGTTGCCTGGTTAAGGTTTGTGATATTTCACTAGCATCCAGCAAAATTTGTAATGGAACGTCATCAGTTGTTGCTGTTTCCGGTCTTCCAAAACTAGGACGATTCCTTACACTTTTTAGTTCATTAAATCGTTGCACTGTACACGATACTGTAGATCTCCTGATTGGAGGTCTGTTTGCGTGACTCTCGTTAAATATATGACAAGCAAGAATAGGTCCTTCTAGGATCACCGAACCCAACAATTAATAATAGTTCAATGCTCGGACAAATTAATCAGTTTTGACTTAGAAGAAAGTATTGCCAACGTATAAATCTTGACAGATCGTATAGAGACACCTGATTCCATAGAAACCAATTAGTAACTAGAATTTTCACTATTTCATTTATTCCTTTACCGAAGTTTATTCACTTAACGTATTTATAATTAATTCTATATAAATTAGTTATTTTTGGAATAAATAAGCTTATGATATGCCCTATTGTGTTTCTAAATAAATTAGCTGCCAAATGACACTAAATTCAACATAGATTGCTATTTAAAACAATTCAATATGGCTGTCTCAGACAAACACTAGTCTCTTAAAACAAATGAAATACACGTCAAAACGTGGATATTTATCTATGATTGCACCAAATCTCAAATCCAAATGTCAAACCGTTTCTACATAACGCCATTTGGTGCAATACTTTATACGCACCCTGTATGTAAGGACTTTTCACATAAATAAATGAATATGTAGTGGTGTAAGTTTAAAAATTATTTGTAATATAATTTACTTCAAAACAAATTTTCACAGAAATTGCGACACAATTTATGATAAGTACTTAGCACACATAAGAATTACAGTAGTAATAACATTTTTATTTACCTCTTTAAGACATTTTCAAGCTTAGGTGCTTGTTAGATGTAGAATGTCGGCTGTAAGGACAAACTCCTTATACCGTTTAAGATTATACTATTGTTTTATAACTGTAACTCCAACATCGTTCTCCCAACGGACGACTGAAAGGGACAGTTCTATATAATTTTATTAATGTCTTCGCTCAAGTGGGAAACCACAGCATTATAATTTTAACAATTGTGGATTACTCTACATTCAGATAGTTAGAATAACTTCTAGTCTAACTATTCCGGGCAGATAAAACATACAATTTCACAATTTAGCTATACACGTATTGCTTCCACTATTTCTTTAAGTCATACTAAATAGGACTACAAATATTATGTACTTATGTTCACAGAACTTAGTCGATAGTTATGTGATTATTAGTTTGATTTAAAATAATCTACATACTTTGATTATCCTAACAAATAAGTGAGTGCATCTGTTTGTTCTTAATGGAGCAGAAGCGCAGTATTGACCTGCAACCTGCAAGGTATCATTCTCATCTTTCCGCAGTTCTCGAGTAGATTGCGAATCTTAGTATGTAATGTGAACTCTTTAAGCGCAACGAACTACAGTGAAGCTACATTTACTCGTTACCGATTATTTGCAACATTTGCTTTACAAATTGAAACTCCTACAAACATATATTTCACAAATTATTTTATTGATACCCAAACGAATTCCACACTACCTTTCCTAGAATGTTGATAAAAAAAATCAAAGAATTTTCTCTCTAAAAACATCCATCACATACAAACAATTCATCCACAATATAGTTCCTCTCTTTACGCAAAACAAAAGTTTTGGGAGTAGAAGCTGCAGTTCTCATTTTGTTATTGAATTGGTCCCACAATAAATCAATCTAGCTTATTGGGTTAAAGTTGCAGGTGGCTAAGCTATCGTTTTAAATATACTATCCACTTTTTGTTTGCTAAGTGAAAATACTATAAGGAAAATGTTTGCTGTTATTAAAATGTTTGCTAGATTTTGGGTAAATAAGCAATTTTCATTTCTAAATAATTCTTTATTCATTATTTGACATTGACAAATCGCTTATTTGATATGAAAACATAATATATATTTCGATTATTATGTTTCAACGGCTTCTTAATTTCGTCTAATTGTTTAATTCGTAGTGTGAATGATTGCGCACTACAATTACTGTTATACATTGATACTTATATATATCTTTATTTTCTTAACAGTGTTTGGCATTACTTATGTAGAAAGACAGGAAATAAAAATACACAGAAAAAACCAAACTAAAAAATTATAAATAACATAAATATTTAATATATCTTAGACATTTGGTATAATCAATAATCTGCTACGGTTATTTATTAGTACTGAAATATTGATACAGAATATATTTGAAATATACTATTTAAAACTTTACACATATATTATATATAAAATTATATTTACAAGCTAATGCAATATATCATAATCCTTGTCAAATAATACTAGTTAAAATAACTAAATAATACATATGCGTACT
Source organism: Popillia japonica (assembly GCA_004785975.1). Taxonomy (NCBI): domain Eukaryota; kingdom Metazoa; phylum Arthropoda; class Insecta; order Coleoptera; family Scarabaeidae; genus Popillia; species Popillia japonica. Next base: position 52,702 of record SMLS01069033.1, read on the forward strand.
TCGTACAATAAAACATTATAAAAAATGTAATAATATTAATATACAAATGTAGAAATTTCTACACAATGCATAATTACACAAAACATACATACATAAAACACGAAAAGAATTCTAATTACATTCCGCGCTTTTAATATTTTGGACAGCATCCATTGTTGCCTAAACAGTTTTGTAGTCTTCTTTGCATCGAATTAACTATTTTTCACAAAACTCTTGTCCCGAAAATTTTACCATACGGTATTTGCATGTCTAGGAATGCTGTCAGTCGATTTTCTTCTTCACTCATAGTCCACATTCTACCCATCGCCGCCCATATGTTCTCAATTGGATTTAGATGCAGTGATCTAGCCGGCCAATCCAATGCACCTATATCATTTCTGTCTCTAAACAATTCATAAACTACTCTAACTGGATTGGTGACTTACCTTGGGTAATTGTTATTTGTTCCATTTGGTCTTCCGGGTAAATATTGCATACTGTTGGTAAAACTACCAATTCTAATACGCGAATATAGATATTGGAAGTAAACCAAAGCTTCAGCATGCCTTTCCGTCAACTCTGGCTTAAGAGCGGGCTTACAGGTAAGCAAACCGTTGTGGATTAATCCGCGACCGAATTATACTGACTACAATTTATTCCTGTTTGCTCCAGTATACGTGTTGCCGTTGTAAAAGGTCTTTCTCGAAAAAGGCGAACAATGTTTTTCTCTTTCTCCAATAAACTCTGCATACGCTACCAACAATTAATGCAATCACACTGTTAGAAAATTATTAGGAAGCTTTACCTTACGCACTCTATATCACGGGTCTATACAAAATGCAAAGATTACATAGCAGATCCCATATTTTATAGGATATATTTGGAACATTCCATAGAAAATGTGCCAATATGAAACATATTCAACTTATCCCCTAATTGATCTTCATTAGCCTTTAACGACACTTTAAAAGATGTAAGTATTAATTCCCACTGCGAATTAAACAATTAGACATAATGAAGAATTTTCAAACATAATAACCGAAATAGTATATATTATGTTTTCATACAATTTAATAAGCCATTTGTCTATGTTAAATTGTAAATGAACACTTACTTAGAAATTAAAGTCTCTGACTTACCTACGCATTAATTTTGAAATTATTGATCTTTCAAGATTACTGGATAAGTATCTACGAATCTCTACATGGTAAGTTTTTGTCAATAGTTCGAATAAGCGTTAATAGAAATAGTTTGCAAATGATATAAATATTTATTGTGTATAAAACTGATATTGAAACTTATTGAAATGTCTATATTTATATATTATTATTATATTTTGTATAATGATATACGAAGACTGTATTACTTTGAATATGTATACCTATGCATTTTTAGTTATGTTAACTAGTATTACTTGACAAGTAATATGATACAAATATTGCATTAGCTTATGAATAAAATGTTTCAAACGCAATCTGTATCAATCTTCCAGTAATAATAAATTACCGTAGCAGATATACTATTATTAATTATATCACATGTCCAAAATATATTAAATATTTATTTTATTTATAATGTTATTTAGAAATTAAAATTTCATAATTACTCAAGAATTTCGAAATATTTGCTCCTTAATGAATATTAATATATAATTATCTCCGAATTTTTAAATGGTAAGTTCGGTAAGTTCTTATAAATAGTTGAAAAGAGCATTTATAGAAATTTGTAAATAAAATTAATATAATACGTATATAACTTGTTTCCGACAGTTATAATATTTAACTTGGAAATGCCTTTTTGTCGGATAAGTATTTCAATTAATAAAAAAGTCGCTACGAACATGCCTAAGAAAGGAGAATATCCAGAGGAAATAAGTCAAGTGTGCAATTATTTCTAACTCTCTTTAAATAATCGACAACCAGCAAACATTTTCTTTATAGTATTTTGTAATATATTGCATTCCTTACATTTATAAAATCACGCTAGTCTGCTTAACGTGAATAAGAAGGGGTTAATTTATTCTCACATAATAATATCACCCTAAATATATTTCATAAGTTTTATTTAAACACCAAAGCTACGTTTAAGACATTCGATGACCTTTTATTTACCGACTGCACCCGATGTTCTAACGAACATAGACTGTGCAACGTACTGCGAAGGACATCACATTTTGGCTGACGGGCACTGTACCTGATCAAATATAATTATTATCTGCTTACTACGAAATATTTTCAAAAAATTATTACTTTTCTCTGATTGTTTTAATAATAACTATCCAACGCAAACTCAAACTATTCATAATAATATACTCAGTGACATTAGAAGTGGTACACTCAGATGGAGTAATTTGTTCAACTTGATTTATTGGCTATATGACGATGAGGCAAAATGACTATATTTAAAGCATGCTATGATAAGAATCTCAACTGTTTATCATTAATACTTTTTTGTGAAAAAAAAACGTCTCTTACTTTTCTGCGAAGAGATTTATGTTCATGAGAGCAGACTAATATAGACAAGTTTAGTTATTGCGTGTCTACAAGTGTTAGGGGTAACCAAATGTTTAGAGTTAAAGACGTCATAATTATCACCGTGTTAATGACCAGGTCGTCAAACAATTTTTTTTCATGTTATATGTTAATAAAATTTCTTGCAAATATTATCGTTTCATTTCTGATGTAAAACTATCACATTGCCAAAAAATCAAGTTGATTAATCAAATGATTCCATCTGGGTAATACTACTAGTGTCACTGAGTATATATTATCTCCGGCCTAAGCTTCCGTAAACTGGAGTGTATATAAAATGCGAAAATGAAAGGATCAATGCGTAAAGCATTCCTATTTATTACACCAAAAGTGATATAATGCTGAAAAGATTTAAGTGCGTCCCATATTTGTGGTATTTTGACGCCGTTAAAACGGTTACATTTTTCATTTTTGCCCAACGGCTCCCGCAAGTGACATTGTTTGTCTTCACTGTTATGTGCAATTTATTGCTAGAATATTTTATGTTACATTTTGAACATAAATTATAGTAACGTTATAAACAGTTTTACAATTGTTTAGAAGTAATGTATGTTTGTGACGTGCCATAACTACTATAACTTTGTAAAATGAAATATCCATAAAAAATTCCAATAAATGACCAAACAACAGCTTGCTGTTCCCACGATAAAACTAATTTTTGCAAAATTTGTTTTATTAAATGATACATGGAGCTATATATTTTGAGTTGGAGTAATATATAAAGAAATTAAAATTAAAACAATTAAAAACTTTTCTCGAATGAAAATTAATTTCGAGTCTTTTTTTTACAGTACTAATATCAGTAATAATCGTACTAAATCATTCCCTTATAATATTGTCAAATTTATTAATGCTGTTCCTCAGTCTTTACGCTCATTGTAAGTTCTATACAGCTTCGTAAGTTCTATATTGCGTGTTGCTGTGATTTGTGATAACAATACGATTTTTTAACTTAATTATTATCTCTAGTGTAGTGTAATTTTTCACTCGATAGTATGTATTTAGTTTGTTCAGCTATGCTCAGTTGTGTTGCTGTGTTTATAAGGTAGAGCAGCGGCTTGTTCTTGTAGGTCGTTGATCCTAAACCCATTGACAAAGAAACAATTAGATTTAGTTAATTATACCTGTACTTTTTTTCATTGTTTATTTGCCAATAAACCGCTATTATTATAATTTCGTCGCGATTCAGTACTGACAAATATCAACACAAAATATTGCGGTCTATTGTAAAACATAGATGAAATGCTGAAAATCATGGTCGGCGTTTAGCAAAGGAATTTTATGTACTAACTACACTCTAACAACTCTCTCCCACAACATTTTTGGGCGTTGATACTTCAGCTCATGTCAGAGTCAAATACTGATTCATATCATTGTTTTTAATTTCAACTAACAATAAGTGTATTGCCTTTCAATCTCAGTCAATACTAAACACTCACAATTCCCCTGTATTTTTGAATATTCTGAAATAAAAGTTTGATGGAGATCATTAGTTGCTTAAAAATTCGACTTCAATTTAATTCAAGTCACTAGAAAAAATCCATAAAACACAACACATTCCCAACGTCAAATTGGGTACTTACCCAATGAACGTACCGAGTGAATAAAGATAAATTGTTGAACGTCAGTCGCTATCTAGAAAGAACCTGTAGCTACCAGGTCGTTAGTGTACTCGTTATATAGCTCGCCAATGTGAAACTTAATAAAAAAAAAACTATTTTAACGGGCAAGTTTCGTATTATATCCAGTACTGTTTGAAGTACTGAATAATTTATCGATTTCTTAAATAAACAGTAAAGATATTACCACCAGAATTAGTGTTAACCTCTATTTTAAAATCTTTATCACTACTTTTGCATTGTTGTATTATTCTATATATTTTGTTTGAATGTACCTTAGTCTGTCCGTTAAGTGTCGCAGAACATGAAAACTTCAACTTGTTAAGGGGCTATTTTCAGTTGTTGGTGGGAAGTTTGAAATCGGATTATTTTTACTTGCAATAATTTTTGTGAGGAATGATTATAAACAGGAAATTATTAGTGGAATATTAACATTTAATTATAGACTAGTCGACGAAGAGTAAGTGACAGAACTTATGTGTTTAATAAAAAAAAATATTTTCTATTAATATTTTTATTTTATTTATAATGTAATGTATTTCAAGAGAGAGAGAGAGAGAGAAACTTTTTGGTCCACTAAATATGAACGGGAATAAAGACGGCATACATCAATAAAATGAATTGTATGCTAAATAAAAAAGATTATTGCAAGAAACGTATCCGTTAGTGAAACTGATAACTGTAGGTGAGGACGTCACGCCGTGGTGTCACGGCATTGCCAACCTAATGATCTATAATCTTACGCACACAAAAATTGCGACGATTGAATATATCATGCACATAGAATTTGTAGATTTTCTCTTGTACAGAGTGAGTCAAAAAGAATGAACACAAATTGAATTTCCTGTCAACTTTTATTGCTTGAAATTGACCAATCTGTGGTTTACTCATAGGCGTTTCTATAAACATTTCGAAGTGGGTACATTTAATAAATTTCTTTATTCTTACATAACCAACTTAATGTTATCTTTAAACTATAATACAAGAAATATAACGTTAATATTATAATTATAGGAAATGTTCAAAATGACAACCATCACTTTCTAAACACAAATTTACACGCCTTTTCATGTTGTCAAATAGCAAACAGAAAATCATAAATTGTTTTGTAAATTTGTTAGAAAATTTATTCGTAACTGTTCTTGTTCTTTTTTGCGTCTTGTAAAACAGGCTTAAGTAGGATGTGACTGAAAAATCTTATTCTTTAAAAATTCAAACAACACTAAACATTAATAAAATCTAACAAAAACACGAACCACTAAGGTAACAGAAAATTATAATAACGCCAAACACCTTCGAACATGAGCCAACTATGAAAATACTGTAAAATAAATTAAGTAATTTTTTAATAGCATTACAGCCAGTCTGACCAACCTACACTAACAAATACAAGGCGGGAAATTCAACTTGTCCTCAAACTTATTGGCTCAGTATGTATGTTATTATTACGCATAGCAAAATGCAAGTAATTTGTCACTTTAGCAATGTAATTTTCATTACTCTGGTATTATGTGTGTAAATAATTCAATTGGAAATGAAAAATTGTAGTTATAAGTTTTTATATTTACTTAAGAGAAATGCTGTTATTATAGTGGACAATTTCCCTAAAAATTTATTTTGGTATTGATAACATTTTACAAACTGCGATGAAATTGTGATGGAGTACCATTACTAAGAAAAACTTGCTTTTTTTGGATATCCGCACAAAAAAATTATTGCCATACTTTTATTAAAAATAGTTTTGAAAATAGCATAGAAAAATAATATATGTATGTCTAAGATAAAATTATCTCACACAAACTATCAGTCTGTATCTTTTTCTCAATATTTGCACCGCACTATATACACTACTATACTTTATATACAAAAAATTAAATAACACAAAACGAAAATTTCTATAAGCCAAAATAGTACTGAAAACGTACTGAACGCAGAACAGTAAGTATACAGGGTGTCCCAAATCGGGTGGGATTGCATGGGCATCTTCCTTATTATTGAAGATAGAGATTTGTTTGAATGGGCAATGTTTTGCAATTTTATGCGCTGATCTAGAATCTGTTTTTAAAAATTCAAAATTTCGAAGCATTCAGAAATTATGTCAAAAAAATCAAAAATCGCCATTTTCTTCTATGTCGAATATCTCCGTAAGTATAAAAGTTACGAAAAAAAGTTTCATATAAAAAGCAATCTGCTCGATACAAGCAATTCAAAATCAATGTCAAACAGAAATTCAAAATGGCGGCTTTCGAGATAGCCATAACAACTTTCTTAAGTTAAATAGGCGCCATATTGGATTTTTATATCACTAAATAAAGCTTTTTATTCTCTTTTCATCCATGTAACATAACCTATAATTAAATAACGAAATACTACTTTAATTAACAGTTTTATATTTTAATCAAGTAGACTTGCATGAACCCAAACAATATCAAATGAAACACAAAAAACAACAAATGTTATTTAACATTTATAGATAATCTTCAAAATGGTGACCATTGTTTGTTATGCATAATTCACAACGTTTACTAATACTTCGGGTAACTTTCCGTAACGTATTTCCATTAAATAAAGCTGAAATATTACTTGTGCTAGATTATAAAAAGTATGGCGAATTATTCAATTGAAGAATATGATTTGTACATTTATCAAGTGCCATAAATTTCTCGTCTTGCAGCCAAACTTGTTTAACTAATTTTCCGGATAGAAGGCAACCAAACATAAAAACATTCAAACGACTAGACATGAATATGCAGCTGTCTGGAAGTTTGAAAAAGTCCATCAAAACTAGGGAAAATAATTTTGTATTAGTACAAGATCGTAACCGTAATGGTGAATTATTAACATAGGCTTCTGTTGCGGCTAATCCAAGTATCTCAAATCGAGAAATAGAAGCACAGGTTAATGTATCCAAATCTACAGCATGAAGAATTTAAAAAAAGCACAAATTTTGCCCGTATACGTTACATGGTGTCCAAACTTTAGAACCACAAGATTACAACCGCAGGCTAGCATTTTGTAGGCGGTTTGTCCGCAAAAGTAGAGAAACAAATAATTTCACATGTCAAGTATTATGGACAGATGAATCTCATTTCTCTAATTGCGAAGTATTTAATCGACATACTGAACACTACTGGTCTACAGAAAATCCGCATGTTGTAGTGACACATCGAAATCAAGTTCGATTCGTTTTAACGTATTTTGTGGTATAATGGGAAGTCATTTAATTGGGTCTGTAATCTTTGACCGAACGTTGACTGCTCAGCGGTATTTAGAAATTATTGAAACAACAATAGAAGATTGCGTAGATGACTCACTTTTGGCAGAGAGGAATGGGCTTTGGTATCAGTAAGATGGATGTCCAGCCCACAATTCCCGAAATGTAATAACGTATTTAAATGATCTATTTGAGAATAAGGTTATTGCTACAAACACCACTACTAGATGGCCCGCCAGATCAGCAGATTTATCACCCCTTGACTTTTTTTGTGGGGTTTATTAAAAGGTAAGGTATACGGAAGTCATCATAATTATAATAATGTTGAAGAGCTGCGCGAAGCAGTGCTAGAAGCGTGCGCAAGTATTAATGGAAATACGTTACGGAAAGTTACTCGAAGTATTATTAAACGTTCTGAATTATGCATAGCAAACAATGGTCGCCATTTTGAAGATTATCTATAAGTTTTAAAATTGAGATTTGTTGTTTTTTGTAATTCATTTGATATTGTTTGGGTTCATGCAAGTCTACTTGATTAAAATATAAAACTGTTAATTAAAGTAGTATTTCGTTATTTAATTATAGGTTATGTTATATGGATGAAAAGAGGATAAAAAACTTTATTTAGTGGTATAAAAATCCAATATGGCGCCTATTTAACTTAAGAAAGTTGTTATGGTTATCTCGAAAGCCGCCATCTTGAATTTCTGTTTGACATTGATTTTGAATTGCTTGTATCGAGCATATTGCTTTTTATATGAAACTTTTTTTCGTAACTTTTATACTTACGGAGATATTCGACTTAGAAGAAAATGGCCATTTTTGATTTTTTTGACATAACTTCTGAATGGTTCAAAATTTTGAATTTTTCAAAACAGATTCTAGATCAGCGCATAAAACTGCAAAACATTGCCCATTTAAACAAATCTCTATCTTCAATAATAAGGAAGATGTCCATGCAATCCCACCCGATTTGGGACATATAGATACGTAAGTAATGCATGTAGCAATTACTGCAATTCGAATTTACTTTATATCACTTTCTACCTGATTATACCCCTTTCATGAAGGGGCGATGCTCCTTTTTCAACATTTGTCATTATGTCATGACCATGCTATCTCATTTTGTATATTGCTCTCTTCTTTCATCTCGCAGTATGATCAACAACTGGTACTATTAGCATTCTATTAGTTCCCTCTGTTATCCAATTTATTTGCAAATATGTATACTGGTAAACACACACACACAGCCGATGTTAATAGTTAGTGATGTGGTGGCTAGGAGTAGAAATAGAGCCTTAAACAACTGCGTCGTCGTTTTAGACAAAGGTGAAATAATGATCTCCCGTAACTTCGAGCTATTATGCAAAGGAAACTAGAAAGGAGTTGCAAGCCAATAATGTTTCATTTATACTTACAGAAGATAATTTACCTAAACATATGTTTTAAGCTTTACTCAACCAAGAACTGTAGGACTCACTAACAAGGAAACACAGGTAAGTGGTAGTGCCCGATTTAAATGAAATTTGGTGGGTTTATGGACTGCTGTATTGTAAGAAAAGCGATAAGCTGCTAAATTACCGGCTTTCGGGGGATAGAGCGCCCTAACGATAAAACTACCCTTTGCTCTCCGCTTTCATAGGTCTAAAACTAGGAGTTATCGTTTTTATTAAGGGGAGTAAATTGTAAAATCCGCATCACATTAAACAAATTAACCTGACATCTAATTTGGCGGCAAATTTAAATTATGAATTACAATCAAATGAAGTACTTATTTACGCTTCCATACAACAACTCTAATCGTACCATAGAAGGATCAAGCGGTATTTGTTTTTGAAGTATAACCATTCTTGCATTTCCGCATTTATATTATAGTTATTGGTAGGTATTTTTTCCCTTTTTCTGCTATAGTAAGATGCATTATCCACAATAACACTATTATCAGGTAATCTAAAATCTCTAATGTTATAGAACCACTCCCCAAAAACATTTGCATCCATTTCACCGTGGTAATCGACTGTTTTTCTTCTTTCAAATAGTAGTAACCCATGGTCCACAAAACTGTTTTTAGAACCAATATGTAAAATAATTAATCGTCTTCCTAAATTACTACGTGTTAATTAAGTGTTTGAAATTTGCAGTGTTATCTGTTTTTTTTAATTGAAGGATTACTATTTTCTTCTATATGTTCAGTATAACTTTTCCTGCACAAATGTCCACGCCCCAAAGTAGCATGTTTTCTTGGAGGCCATGTTGCTAGTGTTGTAATTGACCTAGAGGTGAAAAAACTATCAGGAAGATAAGACAAGCAAATAGTTAAAAGAAATCTGATTGTCTTGTTTAAACGCAGTAGAAACACAAAAAGATGATAGAAAAATATATAACGAAATATGTATTTACTCAATTAGCTGTGGCGTCGCTAAAATACCAAGTTTTGGCAGTGTAAACATGGCCGGCAACAAACCAATAGTAAGCTTATATTTTGGCGGGCTACATTCAATTCACTCCCCTTATTAAAAACAGTATAGTACTGCTAGAGCAGGTAACTACTACGTAACTTTTTTTTGATATCTCTCATAGTTTTGGAGATATTACAGCATATAGCGAAGTAGGGTAGTGTCGTCGATAGGGCACTCTATCACCCGAAAGCACGCGAGTAAAAGATATGAAGAAAGATATGAGCTTGTGGACGATCGTGTTTCAGCACGAAAACCACAGCTACGATTAGGAAATCGACAAGAGATTGGAATATACCATCACCATAAAAATTGAACACAGGAAGTGTGGTCTCAAATTTTGTACACAGACGAGTCAAAATTGGTTCTTCTTCGGTGCTTCTTTGGTTCACAGCATCGTCAGTTAGTTTGTCGAATAGTTGGAGAGACATACAAATCGCAATGAATTCAGCCCACTATTAAAAATGGGTATGGGTCTGTGTTCATCTGGCGGTGTATATCTGCTTCTGGCGTTGGCAATTTGATCAGAATTAAGGCCAGATTAATCGCTGGGAGCTACTTGCTATTTTATTTTTACTGTCCGGACGCGGCTTAATTAGCCCAAACTTTATGTTACAACACGACAATGTTCTGAAACACACCAGTACGTTTGTTAAAAATCATATGCAGGGAAAATTAGAAGAACATATACTGAAAATAATGCCTAAAAATACTTTAAATATTGTTTAATTTGCTGTACTTTGCTGTAATTTTCCTTGTTTTACAATATAAATACGACCACAGAAAAGCGTTTATAGACATCGTACCCAGCATTTTTGCCACACTACCATCAGATATATTTCTACCATTAGTGCCTTTTGAATTAATTATATTGTATTAATTTTCGCATACTAACCAGTGACATATGCATAAAGCTAAGTTTAACAGAACATCAAAGCAGTTAAGTTGGTCAATACCCTAACAATTTACTGCTAACACTTACGTGATATACACACTACTTTACATTTTGCGGCGGAGAGACCAGTTGACTTACAATTAGTAGGCTTTGACAGAGCTAATGATATTACATGTATTGACGTTCAATCTAGAAGCAATGTGGTGCTGTTACAATTAGATAGCTACACTGAATAGAGTAATTAATATGTGCAAATTAGACTATTCGCACAACCAATATGCTTCACTTATAGAACACTGTTCGCACGACATACTCTCTTGTACATATACATAGTTAATAGATCTAGCTTAGAAATTGATACACGAGTTGTATCTTTAGATAAGCTGATAGCTTTAGCTAAACGTAAAGCGATTTGGGAAACTGAAACAATCGGCAGCTCGTATAAAACAACATACAAAAAAGATATATGCCAAAACTGTTCAGCACTGACGAAGGACATGATAATATTATGTTGATAGTAACGAATATATGGGCATTACGTATATTTTAATGTTTGTTGTGTGTTGTTGCTTGGCCATGTTCAGTAAACTTCTCGAGAGCATATCATATATTTCACTGCTCGTATTTCTGAAACTACTAATAAATATATTTTACACGTATGTAGGTACTTACATATGTATATTCATTTCAAACTATTTGTTCTTACACATGTACATAAATCAGCGTATAAATTTTCAAAACAACGCTTTGCTTGCTGTCGCAATATAAAAATAATATATGAAGCATTTGATGTTCCTCTATTACTACTAGCACATTTTGAGAGCTGCATGAAGTTTTAAAGTTCTTCAATGAAAAACATACCCTCGATAATATGTTACAAACCTGATCAGTATTATGCTCTAAGAGCAAACATTATTTAGATAATAAATTGCCATGATTAAAAAAGCCACTGTCTTCCCAACCACAGCATCAATTTTTTGTTAATGTAAATTAAGTGTCGGTGTGGATTTAAGGCATTACTCAACAAGGTGTTTTTACAATTACATAAGCGATTCATCATTGAATCTTATTTTCGTCATCGGAATCTTGACAATTGAGGCTAGCTATGCAGTAGTGCAGCTGGTCTGGTTGAATTTGGACAACCGATTCTGTGTTCTTGGCAGCTGACCTTTTCATTGTGGTCCGGTATTGTGTGCGATTGCTCTGAGAAACAGAAAGTCTAACACATAAGAAGATGAAAATGTTCAAAACATTATTAACGCACCAACAACAACATCTTTGTGAAGTCATACATCAACTTCCCGCAACATATGGTACATGCAGTCCAATTGTGAAAGTGAATTCGTGTGGTGTTTCTCACAGATTATTGATATTCATAATCCTTCAAGGAACCATCAATGTCTAAAGGTATCGAGATATCAACATCTTAGAATCCTTAATAAACCAACTTCACGAAGACGAGTTGCAACAGGAATATTTCTTCTGCACGGTTTTTTAAATATAAAAATGAAAATACCTTTATTATTTAAAATTTATTAAATTATAAAATTTTATCATTGAATCTTTAAAAGAAAAACAAACAACAATAAATAAGGGTGTAATAGCGTTTTTTTTTTCAATTATATGATAACTAAATTTTCTTTTTTCGATATTTAAATCTACGAATAAGATATCAAGATAACTTTTTCACTAACCTACTTACGTATCATTTCACTACATTTTTATGAAAGAAAGTCATATTATGCATTTAATTTTTTAGAGAATTTTTCAAAAAGCGCTTTCTAGCGGCATCACTAAAAATTAGACATATCATAGGTTTGATGGAACAATAAATGGTTTTTCCAACGAAACCAAGTCCTTTAAAATACTTTCAGTCGTTTAGTAGTTACAGCTGTTTATTAAAAAAAAAAAATACAAGCACAGCTGCAAGCCAAGCATCATATGTTTATACGACCTTGAACTACATTCGATTATTCGCATTGAATGAAAACAATGTATCTAATAATAGTGCAATTACGTTATGGCGCTTTAAGCTCTTTCGCAAAGGCTACTACAAAATTTAGTTCTTTTCTTTTATTTGCGATAAATTGGTGGTCCTAAAATGGACCTATTTGAGACACAGGAGAAAATGTATTACAGGAAAGGCTCGCTGTGTTGCCCATTTGCAAGAACCCACGCCTGTAATTCTCGGGTAAATCCTGCACTGATCGGCTGCTGCTGTACAGTATGCGTCGAAGTTTGTGACATGAGAAATAATTCTTTTTCTCGTTTACACTTACAGATAGACCCAAGGTGTATTATATGTTTTTGTTTCTAAATCGTTGTAGCTATCATTCCTTAAAAGCATGCTTTGTATATCGCGGACACCCTGTATATGTAAGTTATATTTAAGGGAGGAATTTTATGTTGTCGAAGTTCTTCTATGTTCTTCTTTATTTGTCTGGTAGTTCAGTCTTATAATAACTACACATGTGTGTATGTAATAGGTATAGCATATATGACTACAGTGTAAACAGTGAATTTTTAGAAATACTAAGTTAATATCGAACATATGGACAAGGCATTTATACGACGTACTTCAGAGTTAGCGTGTATGTAAAACAAATAAAGTGCTTCATAATTGTACGAAAGTTTGCTGTAATTCTCGCAGAATGTACATTAAAAATTGCGAAATGGCACGAACTATAAACGTTACTTTGTTATTACTGGAATTGCGAGCGAAAACAGGATTAGATACTGATGCGATAAATATCACCTTACGAAAACTTTAAAAGTACCAAGTATACTAAAAAACTTATTCGCGATATGTTGGTTCTAAAAAGTTGTTAGTATTAATTATTAACAATTCCTCGGTATATATTAAGCTAAATTGCTTCTTGTAAAAATATTGACAAACAATTAAGGCAAGGAATGTAATTTGGTATTTGTAAATATAATCAATGTTATGAACTACTTTATTCATTGTACGCAATTAGGTAGTGTTTATTTTCCGCAACAAAAAATAATTAATGTAATTGGTAAATAATTACATTTACCTTGCTTGTACAATTGTTATTGCTATTGCTATTTCAGATATATAACTACAAAAATGTGCTATTGGACAAGAAAAGCCAGGTTAGAAAATACAAAATATCATGAATATACTTTATTATAATTATCGGTTGTGGATAATTTGTGGCATTTACGATAGTAGATTGCAGTTTTTTTTTTCCTCCATTGGGCTAAACTTAACACTGTTTCTTTAGATGTAATTCATTTAGAAAAAGACAAAAATTAAGTACAATTTGGTTATATTTTTGAATAAAACGTATTTATGTAGCAACACCAATAGAAACAATAAACCCTATTTTTTTTTAATGTATAGCAGGCACGAGTTACTAATACCTGCGCGACAATGAATGTTTGACTTCCACATTTACTGCGGAATTTGGAAATTCTAGAAAACCAAATTAGTACCAGGAATAGAACATGATACTCTATGTACTATGATACCTCCATACTATTCATAAAAAGTAGATCTACCATGGACTTTTTGCGTTACAACAGTAACTAACTCCTACTGATGAATCCGAGGTCGCAGCAGTCATAGCTAGGGTAGTACATAAACATTCCGCAGGTATTGATGACATACCGTGCCATATAATAAAATATGTATCATCTTCATTGGTTGATCCTCTGTTATATTGCATTAATGGCTGTCTATCACAAGGTAGTTTTCCGACGAGTTGGATGCACAGGACGTTAGTAGCTATCGCCCTATCTCTCTTCCTTTGTATTCTCTAAAATATTTGAGATCATTCAGAGTCGACTAATGGACATTCTTAACACTTATAACTTAATATCTCCTTCACAATTTGGATTTATGTCTGGCATGTCGACATGTGACGCAATACACCATGCTTTGAATTGTGTATACATATCAAACTATGGAGCAAAAGAGCATGGCTTCCGCCGTCTTTTTCGATTTATCTAGCGCTTTTACCGTCGTTGAGCACTCAGTACTCCTCGCTAAACTTAAATCATTTGGTGTCGGTTACCTCGTAATTGGCTGGCAGAAAGACAAGAATAAGTGTTGTGGGTGAAATGAATCGTATACGTAGAACCTATAACTATTCTCCGATAGATATTTCGTGTGACATTCCTCAGGGATCAATTTTTGGCCCAGTCTTGTTCTTGCTGATTGTTAATGACCTCAGTTCTGTCTTGTCTTCCTGCGTCTTGGTACAATACGCCGATGATACTAGTTGTATTTTCTCTGGAGCGTCTATTACTGAGGTGTCAGTCTTAGGTAATAGCATCGCTGATAATATGGGCGAATGATGCAATAAGAATGGGCTGAAATTGAATCGAAACAAAACTACCGTGTTAAGGTTTAGTTCGCTCTCCCATAACAATTTTGACAATTGGATATTCAATTGGATGGGGAGTCCATACCAGGAAATGACAAATGTTTTAAATTTCTGGGCTTAGTGGTTGACCCGTTTTTAAAGTCTGAACAACATTGCGCGGCGCTTCATAGTAGACTGTCTTCGGCGGTGTACGGTGTTAGATGTCTGAGAGATAGTGTAGGCTTGCAGTCGCTTAGACAATTCTACTTTGCGTACGTTGAGTCGCGTCTCCGCTATTGGGAGTCTTTTGGGAATCTGCAACTGCGGCGAAGAGGTTGCTGATACTCCAGAAGAAGATAATTCGTTGCGTGATGGGAGTAACGGCTACGACGTCATGTCGCCCTATATTTAAGCAGCTTAACATACGTCCCTTGGGTTCAATATATATTTAGGAGGTGCTGATGCTTTATAAATGTAATGAAGAAAGTTTTATTCAAAATCGCGATATATGTATACAGTAACATGACAACACGAAACCGCAATGATCTAATCATACCACCTCATCGGACACAGCGCTTTGAACTCTCTCCGAGGTATATGGCTATTGTGATGTACAACAGGTTGCCAGATAGTTTGAAAGGTATTCAATATAAAAACCAGTTTAAAACAGAATTAAATAGTACTTGCTTTCGAACGCATACTACACTGCGGAGGAATATTTATGTAAATCATTGAATGCATTTTGGTTCTGTGTCTTTCCTGCTAAGCACTTTTAATTCTTTTTAGTATCGTAAGTATGTATTGCTATGGGTGTTATTTTATTTGTGTGTAGATTAGTGGATATTATTTAGATTAACTATAGACATATGTGACCTACTATTGTAATATTTGACAATGTCCATATATAGACAATAAAGATTATTATCTATTACTATTATTATTATCTAATATTCGCTCGCTTTCTCCACACTAGTGCCTCCACTATAGCCTTTTTATAAATGTACCACATACGTACTTATATAAAAACATAACACCGTTTTTGTGCAGTACCTATATGAGGATCGTTCGATAACTACGTGGCCTAACACAGAGATGACGCGAAATCGGAAGAATCTTTGTTACCATACTGTAGAATAATCGTTTAGTAGGTTGAATATGACAGTACAGACCGATCTGTCTATTAGTCTCTGGGTGATACTAGGTCAAAGTTAACGTCTCGTGTGATATTGTATGGAAAAATTTGAGTTGAGAGCAGTGATAATAATAATAATAATACAATCTTTATTGTCCAACAGTACATAATACCACTAACAGGACAAAATGTGAAACTAAATTAAAAAAATATAAGTTCAGTATAATCATGAAAAGAAAGACATATGAAATAACAGAGTAAACAGTATATACATACAGCAATGTTCGAAAAATTAGAACTCAAAAAATACACAATACATAAAAAAAAGACAAATAAATACAATGCAATCAACAGAAGGGATCTGAGTAATATAAATTAAAGTTATGTATCATGTGTTGTATAGGTGCTCTTCGCAGTAAGTTAGTACGATACAAAGGAGCACGTATAATTTCAAAATTGCGTACGTTATACATAGGAACCGTAAAATAAAATTTTAAAAGAAGATATGGTGAGTCCACAATGTTTCTCAAAGTGTTGAATAGAAAATGATCACTGTAACGATCTCTACGCTGTTGCAAGGATATCATTTGATGTCGAAGCAAAACCTGGTTATAGTCAGAACCTCTTGGAGGATAAGTGCCATCCAGTTTGTAAGACAAGTATTTGAGGAACCTCTTCTGTACACGCTCAAGTTTTAAGTGCTCATAAGTGTATAATGGGTACCATATAATCGAGCAATACTCAAGCTTACTCGTAACTAGAGTAAAATATAACGTCTTTAGCGTATTGATATTTTTAAATCCGCGGCAAGATCTGATTACAAATCCCAACGACTTAGATGCAGAACGACAGATAGAAGCAATATGTTCAGCAAAGGATAGTTGATTGTTAAAAAGAACGCCTAAGTCACTGACAGTAGATTTCCTTTCAATTGGATGACTATCAACACCATAATGATATAAGATGGGGTTATTAACTTTTGCGTATGAGACCACAGCACATTTTTCAATATTAAGTCTTAAACCGTTCCGAATGCACCAATCATATAAGTACGTCAGATTTTTTTGTAACTCGTAGCAATCAGCTCCATTAGAAGCTCTATGGTAAATCTTCACATCATCCGCATAAGCTAGGGCAGGACATTCCAGTGAAGTTAAAAGGTCATTTATAAATATATTGAATAGTAAAGGACCCAAATTGGAACCTTGAGGTACACCGGAACGCAAGCAGTAGGTAGTAGAAGTGTATCCATTATAATAGACATAATTAACTCTGTCAGATAGGTAGGATGATAAAAGTTTTAAAAGACTAGGAGATAGACCAAACGAGTCTAACTTGCATATTAAGAGAGAGTGGTCAATTACATCAAAAGCCTTAGAGAGGTCGGTGTAAATAACATCTATCTGCTCTCTATTATCCACAGCTTCACTAATGAATTGGGTGATATGTAATAAATTGGTAGTTGTAGACCTGCCAGACATAAAGCCGTGCTGATGCTCAGAGATGAGTGGCTTGACATTATGGAAAATCATATATGTATTTTTATGACCTTTTAACTTATCTTATTATCCAGATACATTTCGTTTTCTTTGTTTAAGCCACATAATTATCGAACAATCCTCGTACATACATACATACAGGGTGTATTTGAAATAAAAGTAAAGACTATAAAAAATGGAAAGATATTATTTTATTAAACTTATATCCAAAATATTTTGCGCAAATTCCTTCCCAGATGCGAAAAAAAGAATGACAAAGGTATTTATAAAATATTGGTCGCGCTATTGTTTTAACAAATAGCCGATATTTAACATGTGTGCAACGCACAATCAGAGTCCGTCTGTTTCGAATGTTGAATGTATGTAGATGTTGCAAACATGGAACCAGCCATTCTTTAATAAAAAGGAAAATACGACTACGATTACAAAAATTGCAACTAAGAAAGTATCTTTATTTCACAACAATACTTTTACTTTTACTACAGTTGAATGATTTTCAATGGTTGTTTAAAGTAATTCCAGAGATTGGATACATTTAAAATAAAGATTAATTATTAGTCTTCGTTAGTATTTTCATACCTAATCACATTGATATAATTGAACTCTTCACTCAAAGCTATTAAAAAAAAACAGACACATCGGCGTTATTTCCAAGTTTTTACAAAATCGACAGCTGTTTTTCAATGTATTGCGTTACTTTCATCAAGGTAAACATATTCATAGGCGGCGCATATTACAAAGGAGATTTTAATTTTGGCATTCGCGTCGTAATTGAACAAAAATGTGTTGGATTTATATTCTACATATGTAATTGTATCTTACCATTCTTAATATTTTTTACTTTTATTTCAAATACACCCTGTATATGTAAACAATTCCACAATGGTCGTGCCTAGTACCGAAGACCTAGCATCATATCAAACAACTTTTATTACGGTATATCCGATCCCAGTAACTGTAATTCAAAACTTTAATTGAAACAGAGCAACAAAATGTAAATCCCAGCATAAGTGGCTCAAACAAGCGGAAGTAATCGAAAATATTTTTATCTATATTACCGTCGGTTATGAGGCGTATAAACCTATTCGGTTTTGTTTTAAATCCCATACATTTTTGAATGCTATCTTTATTACATGAAACGTGTGCGATATTCAAATGAAGTAGGATGAACGATAAAACTGCAAATCTACACGAAATACGCAAAATCTACAGATAGTGATACAAATACAATGGTATAACACGACTGTAAAATTTGAAACATTTAGAAACTATAAGTATGTAAGTACATGTACATATATGTACATACAGATAGCCTGAAGTTAAAGTTAATATACGACAACCGTATTACACACACTAGCGCATGCATATTTACGTATATGTGTATAAGTGGGGATAGATTCGTTGTCGCGTCTCGCTCAGTTTGGTCACAGTATAGTATCAATCCTCTCACATACATACGTATATACATGTTTATGTGTGTGTATTTCAAGCGTAATATTAACTTTTATTTACGGCTATCTGTATGTGTAACACAATATGTGACAGCAACGACTAGAGGGAGAACAGAGAAAGAATACTTAAAATACGAAAGGTGCTATAAGCATCCACTCTACGATAAATGCTGATAGAAGTTTCAGCATAATCAAAATTGACTAAAGATGGCCATAACCTTTTCTAAGGGTAGTGTATTGAATTGTCTTTTAGATACGTTTTCGGGATACAAAAGTTAGCGGTCGTCCGAAAACTTCGTCTATGTAGGCAGGAACAAATTTATCAAGAATACAAAGAATTCAAAAGAAGGGAAAAACGTTCAGAAACTACAAAAGGTTATACTTTTATCCTAAAAACAATTTTTTATCCAAACCTTTATCTTGGGTTGCAGTTCCTTACGGATCATCGATCGCACGTGAAATAAAGACATTTATCTCTTATCGATATACAGCTGTTGTTTTACTCTCTTCGGATATGGCTATAATAGCGGAGATGATTGTATTATTCTTGAAAAAAGTATCATCGCTTTAATAACTTTGCTTCGCCAGACGATACAAGACTGCCGGGGCAAATACAATTTGAAACAAAGCAGTGTGATACGTTGCCTGATTGAATTTTCGAACAATCACTGAATATCAATTGCTTGTGAGAATGCGATGTTACGTACCGAATTGTAAAAAGAGAATGTAGGGCGCCACCTAGATAATAAACTTTGAAGATAATATTGGCTCTGCGAAAAACTCATTGGAAGTATATTTACAAGTCGTATTAGAAACATTGTCCGTTGAAAAGCTTGCGTAACATTCACCCCTGTACAAAGTTCATTCAGGTAATGCGTTCACAAAGTACAAACGACCTTGTTTTAAGAGTTTAATAGCAATATGTTAGACTATTTACCGAATTTTATAGACAAACTTTGTGTACTGCATTGAGTCATACAGTTAATATTAAAACTAATAACCGTTTTGCGCTACAAACTTAGCTACACGAAAAAATTAGAATAAGAAAACTGTTGAATATTATTTCTTAGTATGTTCTTTATTTTGTTTTCAAATTAAAAGAGCTAAATTTTGCATATTTTTAAAAGACCATCTTAGTCAATTGCTATATACTGCGAGTTTTTTTAATTCTGAACATACTTATATGTATACCGCTACCATTGCCCTATGTTCAGTTTCAAAATGGACAAGTCAAGACATTATAGACATTATGCATTGTAATAAGTTAACGCACTGTTTGATAAAACAAATGCAAAGCTATTAGCAGTTGTCAATTTTGACACAGTTATAAAGAAATAAAGTTTAATATTAATTTGTATTTATTTTTAATTCTACATGTACTTTACAGAAGAGTAAACAACAATTGTAAATTAGTATAGGGGTAGTAACACTGAGTGTTTTCAGTTAATTATCCAGACAGATCCATACCATTCATTGGTACGATTTACAATATTATTATGGAATTTAATACCGATGATTATACAGTGAATTTGCACAGAAAAAATCAAAGGTTTCTCATGTACTTACTGAAGAAGTAGAATTGGCAATATTATGTTACGCTGAAGAAAATCATATGATCTCACTGCGACACCTAGCGCAACAGTTTAATGTTTACAAGTCTTCCGTCTTTAAGACATTAAAAAATTCAAATATAAACCTTATAAATTCGCCAATCACCAGCAGCTATTTGAACATGATAAAATAAAAAGAACAGAGTTTTGTGAAACTATGTTTAATCTGTTAAATGAAAATAGGGAGATTTTGGAAAAAAATAGTTTTTACTGAAGCATCATTCTCCTTAAATGGCACCGTAAATGCCCAAAACTATCGGTTTGTTCCTATTTCCGTAATTCCAATCCTTGTTTTCCTACTTCCTTCTTATTCCAACAGGTACTAATCGCAAACTAACCATCACGTGTATAATCTGCCCCACACTCAGTGTAATGAGAGCGTTAATGTTTGGACTGGAATAATAGGCTACACCCTTATCGGTCCGTTCTTTAAAAATGTCATGGTTAACGCATGTGAGTTTCTAATACTTCTTCAAAAACATATTATTCCCGAAATACAAAATTTAATGATTGAAAATGTGTGGTTCCAAATCGACGGGACCCCACCACATTCTACTTGGTGCTGTCATGCGATTTCTTAATGAAATGTATGCAGATCGCTGGATAGGTCGATTTGGCCCGATCGCTTGGCCGCCACGCTCGCCTGACTTGTTAGCAAATGCCTTTTTTTTTTGGGTTATATCAAGATTAAAATTTAGAATAATATACAAATAGAAAATATTCAATAACTAAGGGATCGCATACTCACTGCGTCTATTGCATTGAATCCCAATTTCCTAAGAAATGCTGTGCATCATCGTTTAGCCTGTTGTTTAGAACATGGTGGTTACTTCGAACAATTACACTGAAATGTTTTTATTTACCCAATAGTTTTGTTTGAGTGTTGTTGAACATAATTTCAAAATTAGCACCGCACAGTTAAAGTGCATCAAGTCAGTTTTTTCCTTAAATTTGTATTTCTGTACTAAATGATTTAATATCTGATGATTAGAACGAATATTAAGTGTACTCAACAACTAAAAAACTGTAACTTAATATAATTTCACCTATGATGTACTGAAATAAATTATAACCTGTATTATAACCTAAAAATATTATTAGATGTGTCATTTGATTGTAGTTGGTTCAAAAACGATGGCTTTGGCATTATTCACAACCACAGTAGTATTTATCTGCTCGATTTTCAACAAAATCAAACTATTAATCTTGGATTGTGTTTAATTGAACTACTTATCTATTTTAATAACGAAATGACAATCTAATTTATTCTTTAAAATCTTTACGTTACTCGAATTCAAAGAGGACATTGACTTGCATTGTACAAATTGTCTACACGGACAGAAAGATTTTCTTGTATTAACACGGATCGTCTCAAGTCAAGTAAATTACAGTTTTGTATATCCGAAAGTAAATATTTTCTTGGTATTAGAAGATAATTTACTTGTTCCTTCTTCTTGGATTAAATAAATGGTATTTGAAAAAAGAAAAAATGTCACTTTAGTCTAATATATTATATTATCAAAGTAAGAAAGAGACTCTATTTAAGTAAATAATTTACTTTACTAAAATATTATTTTTTCTTGTATTTAAAGATGATTTACTTGGATAAAATAAATATACTTACTCAGTAAAAGTGTTTATTTTCTTGTTCTAATGCAACTGGTTTCTTGTATTAAATAAGTGATTTTCTCGAAGTAAATAGAGTGATGCTCATTTCAAGGACATGACTTACTCGATTCAAGAATAATATTTCCTCCTTTAGAATATTGACTTACTTATATAAAATCAATATGTTTAGCTTACTTTCAAAAAACGGTTACCTATACTCGGTCAAATTTTAGATTACCTACAATTTTTATAGTGATGTAAAATACATTGTATTTTTAAAAAAGATTGTAGTGGGGACA